>NIVC01000762.1:107500-288637 GCA_002269645.1 Macrostomum lignano | reverse complement strand
ACCTAAACTATTTATGACCGAATCAAAACTGTATGACCTAAGTAGTAATATACCATACAAAATTGCCAGCAAACCGTTCTCATAAATCAAATGATTTAACCCTTTATCAGTGTGAAATGGCTCATTTCCCTTTCATTACCGCTCGTCTTCACTCCGCTCAACTCGCTCCGCTCATCCTCCGCTTCATTTCGGTCAATCAACTCATTTCACACTTACAACGATTAATTCTCTTTGAATTCTGAGAATACGCTCTGCTCTCATCGTTCGCTTTGGTTTGCTGGCAATTTTGTATGGTACTCAAACTCTCCCTAACACACACAAGCACTCTGTAACCCCAGGCCGCGCCGCAGGCGCCAAGGGTCTTTTTCTGTAGTATGAAACTTCATACTGGCCCATTCATAAGTTATAATTCGTCTCTTTTCTCTTACCACCCATTGTTCCTTTATAGAGAGAAAGGCAGCAACACAACTAGCGCCAATCTTTATAATTATAAAGAAAAGCGCCATTCTAAAAGAAAAGCTCCAATTCTATCCCAACCTATTGTGCCTCCACTTCGTCTCTTTTTCTGTTACTAAAAATAAACAGTAACAGAAAGCTCTGCCGCAGGTTCGATAACAAACGCTGTAAAGGGCGGAATCGAAGCAGCGAGAGCAGCAGAAGAACTAAAGAAATTGAGGGAATTTAACGACACCCTCTCACAAATAAAAGCAATAAAAGATTTGAAACTAGCACAGGAAGCAACCCAAGACGCACAACCAACAGAATTGCTTTATTGCAATAAAGATAGTCAGGATTTTAATAAAGTGTTAACCACAATAAAAGGCGGAAAAGGATTAAAGAAATTTTAACAATATAAAAATGGACTCAGTTAATGACGAAAATCGGCCATATTTTATAGCAGAGGTTGTAGACACTTTAGATTTAGATGATAATAAACACAGCCACGCAATGTTGAAAAGATTGGATCGCTTAGGCAAAAAACTTGACTACGACATTGATACATTTAAACTTGCTTCAAAATATGCACAAGAAGGAAGGCCAATATCCTTTAACAACCGTGGTAAAAATTATCGGCTAACAGACTCTGATGTGAAATTTTTATTGGAGACCCACATAAAAAAAGATGGTGGATTACTACCCATTCTACCAATTCTTTTAGGACTTGGGGCAGCAGGAGCAGCCGGTTTAGCAGGAAAAAGAATTCATGATTATCGAAAACAGTTAGCAGAATTAAAAGCAAAACAAGGGGTATACCTCCACTTGCAACTTTGCTCCCAATAATTTTTGCAAAAAAAAGCTGCGGATGAAAAAGCTAAACGAGATGCTGAATTTCAAAGACAGCAAATAACGCAGGATGCTCAATTCAAACAGAAACTCATAGACACTATTAATAGTAGTTCAGCAACACCAGCACAAAAAAGAAATGCAGAAGCTAGGTTAGCGTCGGGAAAAGGTTTAATCTTACAAGGATCAACCCACGGAAGCGGAGTTTTCGCGGATAAACTACACGAGTTTGGGCAAACTTTAGAAAAAACGGGTGAGAAAGCTAAAGGATTTTTTGACAATATTGGAGCCAATTTTAGACCAGCCGTTCAGAAGATTTTTAATAAATTAGGAAAAGATTTTAACATCATTGAAAAACATGACGGAAGCGGATTATATCTCGAGATGCGACCAAAAGCAGGTTCTGGAATCTTCTTAAATGCAAACGTTATGGGCAGTGGACTACTGTTGCCGAAAGCAGATCTCGAATAAATATTATATAAATTTTATTGTATAAAATGCCTGATATTTAAACCAGGCCAATTTAAACAGCCAAAATTGCCAGCAAACCAAAGCGAACGACGAGAGCAGAGCGTATTCTCAGAATTCAAAGAGAATTAACCGTTGTAAGTGTGAAATGAGTTGATTGACCGAAATGAAGCGAGGATGAGCGGAGCGAAAGTCGAATGACTTTGAGTCAAATGAGCCATTTCACACTGATAAAGGGTTAAAATCATTTGGTTTATGAGAATGGTTTGCTGGCAATTTTGTATGGTATATTACTACTGACCTAAACTATTTAAAATAAAAATCAAAATCTATCAAAATCAGATGACCTAAACCAGTTATGACCGAATTAAAGTCGTATGACCTAAATGTAAGCTAGTCATGACCAAATCGAAGTCTAAAAATGACTGAGCACATACGCTCGTAACGCACCTTCCTGTGATGAAATAGGCAATTAGATAATAGCATGCACGGTGAGCAATTAGTTAGGCCCTAGACAAACCTACTTGGAGCGTCAGAGATTTTAAAGCTATTAATCCTAATCGCCTATCGCCGGTCGGCGAGTTCTACCAGTCTTCTCCAATAGCCGCAGGTACAGTACAAGAAAATAAAGAACACGAGGGAACACAAACCGAAAGATTTAGAGAGTGATAATCCTATTTCAAGAATAGCTAACTTGATTGACGGTTTAATTTGATTAGCTGAGTTACAAGATTCAAACAAATTTGCGGCGCAGATAATTAGACTGATGATAACGAATAATAACGATTAATAAATAATGACTATATACGCACTGACAAGCGGATCTCAGCTGAAGAAGAAGAAGAAGGAGGCACCGAACACAGGACCATGGAGAAAGACTCCTAACCCCTGGCCTAAACCAGAACCTACTCTCAACGAGAGCCCTGCCGAATCGACCGTTCAACGGAGTACCGACTAAATTCTATCGCACTGCCCTTCAGTGTAACACTGAGGCCCTCGGTATCGAGGCCGCGTACTTGATCAGATCCGACAGTCTCTATCTAACCGCGCTTGATAGCGACGACTTCAGACAGGAATTTGCCGTAGACGTTACGTCACAAGACTACTGCGGTTGGGCGGGGACAAAGATATGGACCGGGGGTGATGAAATCAAAACGCCTCAAAGCGCGAATCAAGGGGAAACAGGCCACCGGCCGGGAAGCTGGACAAACAAAACCGGGGAAAGAGAGGCGAGAAGGAGAGAGGCGAGATCCGATTGCCAAAACACACTTTCATATATAGTCAGAGTCACAACCCCCAAAACCCCCTCAAGCCGGGTGGTGGTCGTCTGGCCGGCCGCTCGATAAGCCGATTTGCACTGTGCCCGCGGCGCCGGGTAGAATTGAAACTTGCCGCGTGCCAGGGTCCAGGCCGGTTCTGATTGGCTGACCGCGCAAGCTGGGGTTCGCAGACAAACTCAACCCTCCGCTGAGTCACAAATTTGGCGTCTAACTCTAACCTGTTTACAAAATTGATTCTAACTAACAAGGAAAAAGTACACCAAAAACGTATGACTAAACTAAAGCAAAATAACAATTCAATAACAATATAGAAACTAATGCAGTCAATTTACAACAAAATACACGCAAAGATGCTCACACTACATTCCTCAAACCGCTCCCCATGGCCCTTATTGCAGACCCACCTGGCGCAAGCCGCACACCTCTCCCAGCTTCGTGCCGGTCCTCATCGCCCTGCTGACGGCAGCCTCAGTGGCAAGGAACTGGCCGCTGCTGCACTACCTCAGCCTGGAGTCGCCGTCGCCAGCGTCACCGGCCAATTCCAATTCGGTGAACTTAACCAACTCCACCGGTTTGGAGTCCGGACAGTCTCAGAATGAACCGAAGGTGTGCGACTTCTCCAACCCGTTGGTTGTTCAGGCATTCGTGGCCGCTGAGTTCGTGCTGTACAGCGCCGTGCCCTGCTTCCTGCTGGCCGGCTGCAACATCTGCCTGGCGGCGCTTATGTACCGGGCGGCAGCGCGGCGCCGGCTACAGTTCGGAGTTGGGGCCTCCGCCGCGGTGAGCATTTGTTCTCCGACTCATGTACAGACCCCTCTTTTAGTAACTCACTAACCCACCTTTCAACTTATAAAGTCACTCGTGAACTCTCCAATGACCTCATGGACTCTCCAATGACCTCATGGACTCTCCAATGACCTCATGGACTCTCCAATGATCTCATGAACTAACTCGTGAACTTTCCAATGACCTCATGGACTCTCCAATGATCTCATGGACTCTCCAATGACCTCATGGACTCTCCAATGATCTCATGGACTCTCCAATGATCTCATGGACTCTCCAATGATCCCATGGACTCTCCAATGACCTCATGAACTAACTCGTGAACTCTCCAATGACCTCATGGACTCTCCAATGACCTCATGAACTAACTCGTGAACTCTCCAATGACCTCATGAACTAACTCGTGAACTCTCCAATGGCCTCATGGACTCTCCAATGACCTCATGAACTAACTCGTGAACTCTCCAATGGCCTCATGGACTCTTCAATGACCTCAAAAACTCACTCATAAACTCATGAACTCACTCATAAACTCATGAAGTCACACATGAACTCATAAACTTTTGCAATCACTCACATGCCAGAAACTCACATTTTCAACGAAATAAGTTTGCTTGAATGATTCTATTTTTAACATCGCGTGCTCCGATGACCCTGTCTCGGAACCAACAGTTAGCTTTAATTAATATAATTAGTTTTGCCAGGCAATTCGTTCTGGTAGTTATGAAATTGATCATGCAATATCTAGTTTGATCAAGTTTAATCAAGGTAAAGCCTAAACAGTATGTTCGATTTAGTGGGTTGGGGGCGTAGTCCAGTCGTCTGGCGCGGCCAGCGGCCCAGACTCGATTCCAAGTGCAGTCACATTAATTTGGGGCTTTTGGGGCGAAATTGGAATCTCGGCTTGGCTCTGATCGTGCAATTAACGCCCAGCTTGAATGCCAACCTCCAAGGCACAGTGAAGTGTACATGCCTAACGATAAATAAAGTTAGGGCCGCTGTGCACTCCTGTGTGGGTGTGTGCCTGTGCGTATGACTGCGTACGTATCTGCGCGCTTGTGTGCCTGCTCAGGGGAGTCGGCGTAATGGGCAGCAATGCCTCTCGTGGGTTGCGACAATGTCGCTTAAAGTGCGCCAGGGTGCACGGAGCCACCTGTCTCTGAATGCTTTAAAAATGCTTTGAAAGCAGATTCAAGGGCAATTAAGAGTCCATGGCCACCAAGGCTGGTGCCTCCCGGACCCTAACAAAAATGCACACGCATGCCAAAAGACTGTAGTAAAGTTGGTGGTGCAATTGCAAGAGTGTGACTCAGACTTCTGACTCAATGATTTCTTGTTTCGTTCGAGTGAGCACCCAGTGTCCTTGATCTCAAATCTAGAATTCTGGTGAGCTTACTTGATAGGAACAGATCATCTCATAATCAAGAGAATTAATAATTATTAATTGGACAAAATTATGATTTTTAAGTTGTTATAATTGAATTACATAACTCGTTTGTTCAGATATTAAAATTATAGTCTCAAAATTATTGATAGTCATAGAGAGAATCTAGAGAATATGAGGGGCGTCGCTACCAGGGGTGAGGCACAAGGGGGTCATGCCCTCCCCCCCCCGTAAAAGCTATGGGGTGGATGCAAAGTCTTTGTGCCCAGTTGTGGGAATCAATAATTTTGCTTCACGTTGCCAAAAAGAGTGCTAGAAACACCGATTCTCAGAATGATGCAGGAATTTAGTCATGTAGGGGGGGGGTTGTCCCCTTTCCCCCACAATAGAATCTGTGGCGACGCCCCGCGAAAATACAGAAAAAGACAGTTACGAGGGTATATTCATGAATAAAATGTAATGTAAAAGTATACACTGAAAGATGATCAAAAGGAAAAATGTCTGCTGTCAGACGGCGCTTTTGTGTTTCAAATATAAAAATTTTGATCAAAAGAGTTTGTGAGAGGCACGGGTCCAGCCTCTTTATGCTCAGACTTCCCATCCGGGAAAAATCATGCAAATTGAAATGTCAGTCAGCAGGGATCCAAATCCATGGAGCAGTCAGCCCTCAGCATCCTCTTGCGGCCCGAGCAGCTGCTGCACCACGCCAGCTTCATCTTCGGATCTCAGCCTCTCAACTGCATCCAGCGCCATGGGCAGCAGCTCCGTGGTTAGGTTTAGGTCGCAAAAGTACAACAGTGAAATTCACACTTTACTGACAATTTCAAGGATTAACAACTACTGGAACTTTACAAGGCTAAATTGAATTTGCAAAATAAATTTGTTAAAATATTATTCAGATTCGAATTGCGTACGAGTTCATGACTTTGCGCCAAAAATGCCTGTATGAAGTTGAAGCTGCCTCATCCTGAGCAGCCAGACTCGCCAGAAGTTTTCTAAAATCTACTGGGAGAATCAGCAACCGGCCATATTCAGGTGCAAAACTGTCTCACAAGATAATCCTGAATATTTTCTTGACGCGAGACGGCAGAAATCTAAAATCCAGACTTTCTTCAAACACAAACTGAAGCACTGCGGCGGAGTCGGTCTCCTCCAGGTGCCGCCACACGAGCTCCTTCGCCTCGCCTACCGACAGCAGCTCGCTGCCTCCGCCAGGACTCTCCGGACACTCGATGCCGCTGCTCTCCTGGCCCGTCAGTCCTGCTGCAGCACCGGCCGCATCCAGCGGTGCTCCGACTTTGAGATGCGCCATCAACCTGAGGCTCTCTCTGGCTAATCTGGCGCAGTCTGGCAGCTCACCGATCAGCTGCAGCAGCTCTGACAGTCTATCGGACTCAATGAAGGTGACGTCAATGTCGGAGTCCCAGCTGATCTCCCCGTTCAGAGTCTCCAGGCTGCTGCCCCACCCGTCTGCGAAGCTACCGAACATAAAGAAGTCGTTGTAATCCATCGGGTGTCTCAGGATGTCCTGCAGCGCCGCTCTGAACTGCCGCGTTGGCCTGCTTGAACCCGGCGGCTCGCATGGCTTCGGACAGCCGCGAGCTGCTCCTGGCGCTGCTCCTCCGCTGACCGGACGGTCGGCGCTGCGATATAGGGGCTGAGAAGAATGCAGAAAAAATATCTTAATCGCATCTGGTGGCGATTCCGCTCCAGCAGCAATTAAAAATTCTCTGACTGAGTCATTGCCTGGAAGCATCATAGTAAACAACGACAGCGTGAAGACCATCGGTCCTGGCTGATCCCAGCTGACACCAGCATCGATCAGAAGTTGCACCGCCTCTGTGAACCCAGCTGCTTAGGCAACTATAAACCACTCTAAGCTGTTTTTTCCATCGATGTCTGCAGAAGCCTCAATCAGCATCCGAGCCATGGACAGCTACCGACGCTCGATTGCCTGCTTGACCAAATCCTAGTTGTTATCGCTGCTCATATCGGCTGAAGCTCCAGCTCGAATCAGCTCTCCGGACGATCTCCGGAGTTTTTCATATAAACAGCCAATGCCAGGGGAGTTCGGCCATTGCTGTTCAGCAGGTCGACCCTGGCTCCAGCTCTGAGCAGCATGGCAACCAGCTCTGCTCTTCCTTTACGAACTGCAGTGTGCAGCGGCGATATTCCGCTTCACGTCCTCCTTATAATAAGACCAGACTGCGAAATAAAAATACTTTAAACGATTATCTAACCTTTCTGGAGATTAATCAACATTGGCTCCGGCTTTGGTGAGAACTGCGGCTGTCTCAGTGCTCAAGTTGCTTTCTGCCGCACGGTGAACAGGAGTGAAGCCTTCTTCATCCGTAATTTCGGTATTCACACCTGCGCTAATCAGCTGGCTCATGACGTCAATGTTCCCAAATTGTTCAGCCTCATGCAGTGGAGCTGAACCACGAGGGCAGTTCGGGTTCCGCCTGTCGGGATCTGCAGCGGCACTCAGCAATATTCGAACGATTTCGACATTGCCCGTCAGAACGTCCACAACGCCAGCCCGGCCGTGCAGGACGCACAGAAACAGCGAAGTCGGCAGCGGGACGGCGGCTCCCGAGACCGGTGGCGGCTCCTGACGGCTGTCGGTGGCAGCGCAGGTCGGTCCGTCCCCGTCCGGACGGCTGGACTCGCTCCGGCTCGCAGCAGCCAGCAGCCGCGTCAGTCGCTCGCTGCTGCCGAGGACGGCACAGTGCAGCGGCGTAGAGCCGTCAGCTGCGGCCAGGTTGACGTTCGCAGAGGCCTCCACGAGCAGCCGCGCGGCCTCTGCGTTTCTTAGAAAGCTGGCGACGTGCAGCAAGGACCTGCCGAGAAAGTCCTGCCCGCCACTCACTGAGGAGGCCGCAGTCTCCCGACTCGAGCGACTCGAGCACCGACTCGAACTGCGGCGGCTCAGGTGGGCTGAGAGGTCGCCCTGATGTGACCGGAGGCGGCTGATGGGCCGTCATGGCTGTCTGTGCTGCACTGTGTTCTGTTTCTAAGAAATAAAGTGCAAGTTAAAAGCTTCGCCAGTGGCTAACTTTTGCGAAAGAAGAACAATGATGCAACCGAGTCGGTGCCTCCTCTTTGCTGACTTTCGCAGCTGTCTCTGATTTCTCCTCAATTGCTACTCTGGACTCCCACCTGATCGCCATCCTCGATTCATCTCAGACTCACAATCTGCCTTTTGCTTTATTGTGACTTTTTCGTGTTATAAGAGTTGAACCTGACATACAGTTAAAAAGAACAACCACAGATAACTCCAAGGGAAACGTTTACTTCTGATAGTAAGACTCTTGTCGACAATTTTTTGTAGAATTTTGTCATCCTGAATAGAAAATTTCCGGGAAACATGACCAATTAATTATCGCATGTATTTTCCTTACAGGCTTACGAAGAGTCCGAATCCCAAAGCCGCTCAGGCAGTCAGATGGTGTTAATCCTGTCGGCATTCTACCTGTGCTCGAACCTGCCCAGCATTGGCTTCTATGCTCTGAGCTGGGTTTTCAACGGTAATCTCGGCCTGAACCCAGAAGTAAACAACCTGCTTGCCGACTATCTGTTGATGTTTCACTTCAGCGCCAATGGCACCAGCTTTCTGTTTTATTGTTCGTTCAATGCCAACTTTCGCAGATGCTTGAAGAAGCTTTTCTTGTGCAAATCTGGCACAGGATCGGTGCAGCCGTTGGTGGCATGAGAAACAAGTGTGTATTGAGCACACCCAGCTGCACAGCAATAGGGAAAAAAGAAAGCAAGGAAGAAATGAGGATAGGGGGTCAGCGGTCACTATTTGACCAAAATTCGAATCAAAACTCGCACCTCATGTGAGAACTCAGCAAATTGCGGTCCATTCCATAGCAAAAAATCTATATTTAGCTGATGCGTAATATGCATGGTGTCGAAGCATGGAAAAACATTTCCTATAGAGAAATTTAGAAGCGAGAAAGATCTGCGGCCAGAGTAATCAAATTTGATGTAAAATTTTTAATTTTTTTAGTTTTAAGCTTAAATTTCATCCCTCTTCTCGAGACTGAACGAATGCCGCTACCATACGCTCGGTATGCTCTTGATGAATAGGTTTTCTCCTCCGGTTTTGTTGTCTATGGTAAAACCCCATTCAGCTCTCTCGACAAATATCTAATTTCTAAGAAACTCCAGTCTGGCGTCCTTCTACCATGCGTGAAATCCCCGACTAAATGCATTCGCGTGCCGACTAAAAGTCTGCGTTTTTTGCATGCTGGATCCGCCCTGCATCCTTGATGGGAATTGACAAACAACTGGCAGGGTCTCACGTTTCAAAGGCTTTGATTGCTCGGGGCTGCACGCGTGGGAGCGCGCCAGACAAGGTTCAGAATTTTGCAACCACAAGGAAAAATGGTTAATTTAATTATTCGGAATTTATTCATTAATGTTAGCCAACTTACTGTTTTACGAACAATATTTATCCTCTGATTCAAGCTTTGTTCAACATAGTCTGCACTTTTTGTTGGTTCTGTTTAAACACTTTTTTCTCTGACTCCTTTTTAGTTATTGTGCGAGTTTGATGTTCTCAGTAATCGGTTATTTTCCTAGCTTCTTAGCTTTACAATATATTGCTTGCCTATCTATCATTTTGGAGTCACTGCTATCCCGTTTGCGCTCAGTTCGAAGCACTTACCCAGAGCAATTACCCAGAGCAATTACCCAGAGCAATTACCCAGAAAACATCATAAATATACTTTTTTTCAATTAAAACAATTATACGCTTCTAATTAAAAATTAAATGCCTACCAGTACAAATGAACTCACTCATGAACTCACGCATGAACTCATTCATGAACTCACTCATGAACTCACTCATGAACTCACTCATGAACTCACTCATGAACTCAGTCATAAAGTCATGAACTCACTCTTGAACTCACTCATGAACTCACTCATAAACCTATGAACTCACTCATAAAGTCATGAACACACTCATGAACTCACTCATGAACTCACTCAAAAACCTATGAACTCACTCAAAAACCTATAAACTCACTCAAAAACCTATGAACTCACTCAAAAACCTATGAACTCACTCATAAAGTCATGAACACACTCATGAACTCACTCATGAACTCACTCAAAAAGTCATGAACTCACTCAAAAACCTATGAACTCACTCAAAAATCTATGAAATCACTCGTGAACTCACTAATAAAGTCATGAACTCACTCATGAACTCACTCATGAACTCACTCAAAAACCTATGAACTCACTCATGAACTCACTCATGAACTCACTCATGAACTCACTCATGAACTCACTCATGAACTCACTCTTGAACTCACTCATGAACTCACTCATAAACCTATGAACTCACTCATAAAGTCATGAACACACTCATGAACTCACTCATGAACTCACTCAAAAACCTATGAACTCACTCAAAAACCTATAAACTCACTCAAAAACCTATGAACTCACTCAAAAACCTATGAACTCACTCATAAAGTCATGAACACACTCATGAACTCACTCATGAACTCACTCAAAAAGTCATGAACTCACTCAAAAACCTATGAACTCACTCAAAAATCTATGAAATCACTCGTGAACTCACTCATAAAGTCATGAACTCACTCATGAACTCACTCATGAACTCACTCAAAAACCTATGAACTCACTCATGAACTCACTCATGAACTCACCCATGAACTCACTCATTAACTCACTCATGAACTCACTCATGAACTCACTCATGAACTCACAATCATGATCGCCAGCTCAGAAATCCTTGCCACTCAAAGTAGCCATCAGCTTTGCTGTCTCTAAGTAAAGAAAAATCTCAAAAGTGTTCTAAATTACTTGAGTTTGAACTTAGTTGCCAACTTTGCACGCTTTTGTTTGCTAAGGATTTGTAGCCAATTGTGCAAAGGAGTTGCTACCATTTCCATATTTTAACAAATCTTGAACACTTTTTGTTACACGTCCTGAGCTAGCCTAAAGCAAAGATGTATGCATACCAAAAACACAGCCTTTTTAATTGCCTAAAAATACTTGCAGTTTTCAAGATTTTACAAGGCAGATTTTACGATTCAAATATTTATTCATCTACTTTTCTAAGTAGTCTAGATTGAATTCTCACTTATCTCTTCTCTTGACCCACTAGCCTTCCTTGATCCATCAGCCTTCCTTGACCCAACTCCCTTTCCTTGACCCACCTGCCTTCCCTGACCCACCTTCCCTCCTAGGTTAGAATTTCCAATCTTTACCCGAATCTTCACGTACAGGTACGCTCATCCATATAAGCAGACACTTGCGAATAGCTTCACCTTGAAAGCTACTACTGAAATCAGTAGCATTATTTGAACATTAAAAATATAAAGAACCATAATCAGTAATTTGTTACTGCAGAATAAACAACTCCTGGTCTCCTGGTCTCTCGGATTTCCGTCCGTGAGACCGTGGCAGCCAAGCAGGCGTGAGAATAAAGCTGGGAGAACCACAGAGAGCTGGAGAACCTCCGCTACATCAGCTACCGGCGGCTTCTTCCCTCACCAAAAATATTGTCCACAAGCAGGAAATTCGGCTTCTTTTTAGCTTTAGTTCCTTTTCTTGACGAAAGAAGGCAAGCCGCTACAATGTCGGGCTGCATGGCTTCCATCTGGTATGCGTGGGTCTTCGACTGAGTTACAGTTTCGGACCAGACTGCATGATTAATAATGCCGAGATATCTTCGGGTCAGAAAGCACTTACAGTACGCAGCTAGCACGCGCGCGTCCAATGTTTTTTACAGCATCGGGATTCTGTCTTCATCGTCTCTTCATCATTTCCGGACCCTCCAATCCACCCTCTGTTCACCCTCTCCTGACCCTGTTTACCCTCGCCTCAACCACTTCTCAGCCTCTCTTCATCACATCTCTTTTCAACTTCTCATCCCTCTCTTTACCCTCTTCTTCTTACTCTCTCCACACCTTCTCCTCACCCTCTCCATACCCTCTCCACACCCTCTCCATACCCTCTCCACACCCTCTCTATACCCTCTCCTCACCCTCTCTTCATTCTCTTTGTACGCTTTCCACACCCTCTCCACACCCTCTCCACACCCTCTCTTAACCCTCTCCACACCCTCTCTATACCCTCTCCACACCCTCTCTATACCCTCTCCTCACCCTCTCTTCATTCTCCTTTTACGCTTTCCACACCCTCTCCACACCCTCTCCACACCCTCTCTTAACCCTCTCCACACCCTCTCTATACCATCTCCTCACCCTCTTTTCATTCTCTTTTCATTCTCTTTTCATTCTCTTTTCATTTTCTTTTCATTCTCTTTTCATGCTTTCCACACCCTCTCCACATCCTCTGCACACCCTTTCTACATCCTCTTCTTACCTTCTCCACACCCTCTCCACACTCTCCACACCCCCTCCTTACCCTCTCCTCACCCTCTCCAGACTATCTTCAACCTCCTTCACACCCTCTCCAGACTGTTTAGCTACTGTATACATCTACACAGCAGCACAGCGCGGTCCCATCGCTGCACAAAAGTGGCAGCGGAGAGTTTCTATTTTCTCACCAAACCGCCTGACCAAAAATCATCCATAATTTGGGCCGATTCTGTTATTCCGTCATTGGCCTGGAAGACGTATTGCTGCCGCCGCTGCTGCCGACACGGCCCCGGGGGCAGTGCCATGGTGTCGCGCTGCTAAGTAAATAATACAAATTGAAAGTTAAGCAGGCCCATGTGACCAGAGCAGACCATGTGAATCAATGGGGGCTTATATTGCACAGCTGAAGTGCAGCTACATGCATGAGTCTCTGGTGCCATTTAACTGCGCAATTGTCTGCGCAACCAAGCATCCATCTCGCAGAGAGCCTTTGCGCACGCTTGAGCCTCCTGCAGACCCGATGTCCTGGGCAGCAAAGTAAAAAATACTGTCAACCCCAATGACCAAGGAGGCCTTGGTCTGGTTATCTGGAATTGAAACTCTTTATTCTTTATATAGTCTATGGCCGAAAAAGGGGGGTCTATGAAGCAGAAAATCAGATAAAATTTTAAAGTTGATTAGAAAAGTAAAAAACGGTAGGCGTTGCTATGGGTTCTACGGGCCAAAAATTTTACAGCACTTAATTCCTACATTATTTTTGGAATTGGTGTTGTTAGCACTCATTTTGGCGCCGCAGACACTCATTTTGGCGCCGTAGACACTCATTTTGGCGCCGCAGGCACTCATTTTGGCGCCGCAGGCACTCATTTTGGCGCCGCAGGCACTCATTTTAGCGCCGCAGACACTCATTTTGGCGCCGCAGACACTCATTTTGGCGCCGCAGGCACTCATTTTGGCGCCGCAGACACTCATTTTGGCGCCGCAGGCACTCATTTTGGCGCCGCAGACACTCATTTTGGCGCTGAAGGCGTTATATTCCGTCACCCCTGAAGCAAAATTATTGATTTTCATATCAATTCGCAAGGTGGGACGGGGGGGACACAGGATTTACATGTCCTATCAATAGCTTTTACTGGGGGGGGGGGGCATGTCCCCCTGTCCCCACAGATGGCGACGATCCTGCTATAAATATCCAAAAATTCGTCATCAGCTACTAATGTCCAGTCCAGATTCTATGGTCAAGAAGTCCATGGTCTAGGCCTCGGCAAGTTCTGTGAATCGAATAGCACGACAGTTCCATCAGCGCTGACTTGCGCGTGTGACCCTGGCTGCTGCACGCGACTTGGACACCAGACAGATCTAACAGCCTGGCTGTGGGGCTGAACTAACCAACTCGCATTCTGAACCAGAATTGCATCAAGTTTCACTTGGCCTTGTCAGTGCTGCTGGTGGGCGGAGTGTTGTCCTACAACTGGGAATGTGCACACAATAGCACCGTGTGGTTTGCAGTTTGAAGCTGCCTTTTGCATATCTATTACCCAGGACCGGATTATTGAGGCTCGCCATGTTTGTCAACAAAAAGTCTACGTATATTTTCCGCTAAAAATCTACTCTGGATAAGCAAGAGTACTATTTCTGCAGCTGCAAATATTTAATGTACGACACTACTACGACTACGACTACGATTACGACTACTACTACTCTACTACTACTGCAACTACTAGTGCTACTACTACTGACAATCTAGCTTCAACTGATCGGCAGTGCCCAGTCGCCTGTGACCAGACGCCGCCAACTGCGATCCTCGTGGCCTGACTGGCTACTTCAAATTACTGCTACCAGTACGGCTCTACTACGATTACGACTACTACTACTCTACTACTACTACTACTACTACTACTACTACTTCTACTACTATTCTACTATCAATGTACAACCAATCGGCAGTGCCCAGCCGCCTGTGACCAGGGGCTGTGCAGGCGGCGATCTATGACCAGACTTCGCCAACTGCGTCTCGCGTGGCCTGTCTGGCTACCCAATTAATTACTGTATATGAATTCAATAGTTACATCTAATTATTTACACTTATTTATGCAAAGTTCTCAGTGCTCTGTATTAATTTAATATTAGTTTTTTTCTACGGGCGTAATTAACTTATTTGTTAAACTTTTCAAGATGCTTGGTCATACACTTCTACGCTTCAAATCTGTTTTTCTATAGCACCTAACATCTTTATTTTTGTGCAAGGCTTTAGCTGCAAGACTTTAACCAATCAGCGTGCTTCAACTCACGTTTTTAACTAATTATACGCTATATCTATCTTCTATCTATCTATCTATCTATCTATCTATCTTCTATCTATCTATCTATCTATCTATCTATCTATCTATCTATCTATCTATCTATCTATCTATCTATCTATCTATCTATCTATCTATCTATCTATCTATCTATCTATCTATCTATCTATCTATCTATCTATCTATCTATCTATCTATCTATCTATCTATCTATCTATCTATCTATCTATCTATCTATCTATCTATCTATCTATCTATCTATCTATCTATCTATCTATCTATCTATCTATCTATCTATCTATCTATCTATCTATCTATCTATCTATCTATCTATCTATCTATCTATCTATCTATCTATCTATCTATCTATCTATCTATCTATCTATCTATCTATCTATCTATCTATCTATCTATCTATCTATCTATCTATCTATCTATCTATCTATCTGTCTATCTATCTATCTATCTATCTATCTATCTATCTATCTATCTATCTATCTATCTATCTATCTATCTATCTATCTATCTATCTATCTATCTATCTATCTATCTATCTATCTATCTATCTATCTATCTATCAAGGCTTTGCGCTAGGCAGCCCACAGCCCTCCTGCAAATATTTTAGAAAAACAAAAACTAAATAAGAGCATGATTGAGCTGTTTTGATTAACGAATTCATGTTGTCGCTGATAAAAGAGTTTGTTTGAAAACGCCGTCGTTTAATAACAGATTACAGGCGCGCTTGGCAAACAAGGAGACACACAGGTTGGACACAATTTGAAATTTTGTCACATTGATGATTTGAAATTAATAACAATTAGAACAATTTGTTTATAATAACGAAGGTCCAAAAAACAGGTCTCGAAGATATAGGTACAAGTAGAGCTGAGATCTAATTGAAGCCACAGAAAAAAAGCTCAGAGAACGACAATATCCAGGTGCAATCAGACTAAACCACAAGCTGAAATTTATTCACCGCGATAGAAAGCTGCAGGCTGTAATGTTGGCTTGAATAGAGGCCATCGTATTCTACTGGTACGAAGATTTAATCAAAGAAATCTGTTCTGTTCTGGCCAGCAAAGCGGTACATTGAAGACTGGACTGGACAAAACCGAAAAAGACAACAACAAGTGTACAGTTGAACAAAGTCTCAAACTCAACAACTCAGTTGTGCTTCAATTGGCTTCTGGGACGTCGTCAGTTCCATCGGCTTGGCACTTGCGCAGGTGCTTCTCGAGAGTGCTGGCAACGCTGAACGGCGTGCGGCATCGGGTGCACACGTGCGCAGCAGCGCTCTTGCCGCCGTGCGTCTTCATGTGCCGCGTCAGCTTGCTGCTCTGCGCGCAGGCGTAGCTGCACAGCCGGCAGCTGTACGGCTTCTCACCCGTGTGGCTCCGCCTGTGCACAGTCAGGTTCGAGCAGTTCTTGAACACTTTGCCGCAGAACTCGCAGGTGTCGCTGCGTCGAGACTTTGTCGGCGACGGTGTTGCTGCAATGGCGTCGGCGTCTGCAGTTGAGGCAGGTTGATTGTTCTTGTTGCTGCTGCTGCTGCTGCTGCTGAGGTTCTTGGCGTTTTTAGCATTTCCAGAATCAATATCGACAGCCGCTGTCGGTAGCGACACAGAGGAAGTCGGCGGTGCAGCGGCTTGAGATACGCTTGAGGCTGGAGGTCCGGCCGGAGACAGGGCTGGCGGCAGGAGCGGCGGCGGAGGCAGCGGCGGCGGCTGCGGTACCACCGAGCTGCGTCGCCAGAGCTGCGGTGGTGGCAGCTGCAGCGGCAGAGGCAGCTGATGCTGCTGCTGAGGACCTTCGAAATCCAGCCTTGGCCGCTTGGCCGCCGCGGAAGCCGCCATGGCGGCCGCCATAGCAGCCGTGACAGCTGGGTGCCAGCAGTGGGGACTGTAGGGCGATCTGGCAGCGTAGAATGCGGCAGCCGATGACAGCAGACTCGAGCTGGTCGGTGGAGGCGGCGGCGGCGGCGGCAGCATCAGGCTCGGGTCGAACAGACCGGCCTGGAGCGCCAGACGCCGCTTCTCGGGATGCTGTTGCAGCGACGGCGGCGGTGGTGGCGTGTGCGTCAGCGGCGAGGAGCTTGTCGTTGAAGCGTTTTCCGTTGCGGCAGCGATGCCCTCTCCCGAGGACAGGAAGATCTCCAGCCGGTGCTGGGACTGGGCATGCTGCAGCAGCTGCCAGGCGCTTCGGTAGCTGCACAGGCATTTGCGGCACACGAAACTGCTGGGTTCGTCCGACTGTTGACCTCCGGCTGCCGGGTCCGCTGCGTTGCCAGGGGCTGGAGGGTGAGTTGGCGGCTTGCGTCTTTGTCTGTGTAACATGCATGAATGTGCCTCTGCTCCCTCTCGCCTCTCCGCACACCCAACTACACTTCTTTCCCCTCTGTTCCCCTCTGTTCCCCTCTGTTCCCCTCTGTTCCCCTCTGTTCCCCACTGTTCCCCTCTGTTCCCCTCTGTTCCCCACAGTTCCCCTCTGTTCCCCTCTGTTCCCCTCTCTCCCCCTCTGTTCCCCACTGTTCCCCTCTGTTCCCCTCTCTTCTCCTCTCTTCCCCTCTGTTCCTCTCTGTTCCCCTCTGTTCCCCTCTGTTCCCCTCTGTTCCCCTCTGTTCCCCTCTGTTCCCCTCTGTTCCCCACTGTTCCCCTCTGTTCCCCTCTGTTCCCCTCTGTTACCTTCTGTTACCCTCTGTTCCCCTCTCTTCCCCTCTGTTCCTCTCTGTTCCCCTCTGTTCCCCTCTGTTCCCCTCTGTTCCCCTCTGTTCCCCTCTGTTCCCCTCTGTTCCCCTCTGTTACCCTCTTTTCCCCGCTGTTTCCCTCTGTTCCCCTCTGTTCCCCTCCTTTCCCATCTCTTCCCCTCTCTTCCCCTCTGTTCCCCTTTGTTCCCCTCTGTTCCCCTCTGTTCCCCTCTGTTCCCTTCTGTTCCCCTCTGTTCCCCTCTGTTCCCCTCTGTTCCCCTCTGTTCCCCTCTGTTCCCCTCTGTTCCCCTCTGTTCCCCTCTGTTCCCCTCTGTTCCCCTCTGTTCCCCTCTGTTCCCTCTGTTCCCCTCTGTTCCCCTCTGTTCCCCTTTGACTCACTTGAGTCCACACAGCCTCGGGTGCTGGTCCAGGCATCCTTGCTCTCCGTGAGCGACTCAGACGGTCCCTGCTGCTGACTGCTGGATTGAGTCGTCATCACGTTAGAGTTCGAAGACTTCAAGACCGCAGAAGCGACCGCAATCTCTGTGGGGAAGAGATTTAAACCGGTGCAACTCAACAGAAATTGAAGAGAAAAAATTAGCTGACAATGTAAAGTGAAACTAAGCAGGTATAACCTGTTTCCTCCCGGTAAGCAAAGCAAACAAAGAGGTCACGTATTCTCAGATATGATAAAATTATTCAATTTTCAAACTGAGCAACCAGAATCCCCCATACAGATGCGATCGCCACTATGCTTGGGCTTGAATCAATCAAATCAGCCATCGCTGGCATATTATCCCTGCTGCTTAAATTCACCCGCGGATCAGGGCAAAGGGCCTGACAAAAAATGCAGAGCTGGAAAAAGGCTCAGTAAAAAAGCAGAAAAATTGCATACATGAGTGGCCAGGGAAAAAGAATGGGCAGAGGAGGCTGGGGCGGCATGATGAGGGCTCCCCGCCTGCTCGCCTGTTGAAATGAAATTGAAAATGGCCCTCTGAGTGCCCGAGCAGCTACGGCTGTGATTGTTGCTCAGACTCCACTCAGCTGAGCCGAGCGGCATCCTCTCTAGAGATAGCTCAAGCCGGGGGGGGGGGGAGAATCCACTCTTCGCTGATCTGCTATTGTCTGCGAGCTGCTTCCATTGTCTCTGCCCCCTGGCCCAGTGCCGCTTTCTGCTGTCCCACGAGGGTCGGTCTGGGACCTGCCGGGCTGCCATGCGGGCGGCAGATCGAAAAAACCCGCAAGCCATTGCTGAATTAATGGAAAGATAGATAGATAGATAGATAGATAGATAGATAGATAGATAGATAGATAGATAGATAGATAGATAGATAGATAGATAGATAGATGGATAGATAAATAGATAGATAGATAGATAGATAGATAGATAGATAGATAGATAGATAGATAGATAGATAGATAGATAGATAGATAGATAGATAGATAGATAGATAGATAGATAGATAGATAGATAGATAGATAGATAGATAGATATATAGATAGATAGATAGATAGATAGATAGATAGATAGATAGATAGATAAATAGATAGATAGATAGATAGATAGATAGATATATAGATAGATAGATAGATAGATAGATAGGTGTGCAGCTACCAGAGCGGCAGTCGTCAAAGCACATCGCAGAACTCCCATGGCTCTCATTTCGGGCCAAAGTGAACTCAAGCGAGTCGGGTTTTTGGCTTCAGAAGCAGAGAGTCGCAGAGTCGCTCTTAGCCGGCAGGCGATTCGCTTGGCCGAGCTGAGAGCGCGTGGCGATTCGTTTGAGCGAAATTGCAAAAAAAGCACCGCTCAGGTTGATAAAGCGATGGCTGGCTCTCCTTTGTGCTCCGCTTGCAGCCCATTGTCTCCAGCCTACTCAATCCGGTCAATGAATGCCTAAACCCCTCTGTAGCTGGCACCCCCCCCCCAGTGAGGCTTCAGTGCGGCTTCAGTGCGGCTGAAGGGCCGCCAGGGTCCTGAAGGCCACTGAAGCCTCAAACACTCAAGCTCAGTTTTTACTCTAAACATTTTTTTAAATTCATCAGTGAATTACGGAACCGAAAAAGAGACTTCTCACCTTTTTGTCTCCGTGTCACATTTGCGGAGTGTTTGAGGATAGGAATGAGGGGTATTTGAGGATAGGTATAAGGGGTATTTGAGGATAGATATGAGGGGTATTTGAGGATAGATATGAGGGGTATTTGAGGATAGATATGAGGGATATTTGAGGATAGATATGAGGGGTATTTGAGAATAGATATGAGGGATATCTGAGGATAGATATGAGGGGTATTTGAGGATAGATATGAGGGGTATTTGAGGATAGATATGAGGGGTATTTGAGGATAGATATGAGGGATATTTGAGGATAGATATAAGGGGTATTTGAGAATAGATATGAGGGGTATTTGAGGATAGATATGAGGGATATTTGAGGATAGATATGAGGGGGATTTGAGGACAGATACGAGTAGAAGGTCACTTGGAATAAAGCTAGACTTGTGAAACTGTAAGCCACTTGACACCAACTTTTTTATCGCATTTTTCCCACACTGCTCTCTAATGCATCCCCTTCTTGAAAGACGTTTGGGGGTTGGGTGGACAAAGAGTCTAAGGCAGCCTATTGTATTGCTAATATAGATGAGGCTAAAAGATTTCACAGTTTTTTCAAGCTTTCACTGGTCAACCAGTCTTTATCCCACTCTGTGTAATCAGGCTGAGTTAGCGACAGCTGTCTGTCATGCGTAGGCCAACTAGATTTTCCAGTGTTGACCGAGCTTAGAAAAACAAGAAAAAATGAGAGGACATATTAACGCAAAACTTTTTGCGTCTTTGTTACTACTTGTGCGATTGTATAGTTCGCGGAGGTCAAAAGTTTTGTTTTCAAGCTCAGCTATAGAATTCGACTATTGTACAGGATTTGCGCGAAAGCTTTCCGTGATTCAAATATCTGGTAGAGGCAAGCGTGAGTAGACTAAAGAAAGAGAGGAGAAAGACAGGGGGAGAGAGAGGAGAAGAAAGGCAGGGAGAGAGAGGAGAAAGGCAGGGAGAGAGGAGGAGAAAGGCAGGGAGAGAGGAGGAGAAAGGCAGGGAGAGAGGAGAAGAAAGGCAGGGAGAGAGAGGAGAAAGACAGGGGGAGAGAGAGGAGAAGAAAGGTAGGGAGAGAGGAGGAGAAAGGCAGGAAGAGAGGAGAAGAAAGGCAGGGAGAGAGGAGAAGAAAGGCAGGGAGAGAGGAGAAGAAAGGCAGGGAGAGAGGAGAAGAAAGGCAGGGAGAGAGGAGAAGAAAGGCAGGGAGGGGGGATGAGAAAGGCAGGGAGAGAGGAGGAGAAAGGCAGGGAGAGAGGAGGAGAAAGGCAGGGAGAGAGGAGAAGAAAGGCAGGGAGAGAGGAGGAGAAAGGCAGGGAGAGAGGAGAAGAAAGGCAGGGAGAGAGGAGAAGAAAGGCAGGGAGAGAAGAGAAGAAAGGCAGGGAGAGAGGAGAAGAAAGGCAGGGAGAGAGGAGGAGAAAGGCAGGGAGAGAGGAGAAGAAAGGCAGGGAGAGAGGAGAAGAAAGGCAGGGAGAGAGGAGGAGAAAGGCAGGGAGAGAGGAGAAGAAAGGCAGGGAGAGAAAAGAAGAAAGGCAGGGAGAGAGGAGAAGAAAGGCAGGGAGAGACGAGGAGAAAGGCAGGGAGAGAGGAGGAGAAAGGCAGGGAGAGAGGAGGAGAAAGGCAGGGAGAGAGGAGAAGAAAGGCACGGAGAGGGAAGAAAGATAGGAATAAAAGAAAGAATAGAAAAATGCTGATCAAAAGGGCGAGAGAGATGATAGAAGTCTTATGTTAGAGCAGGATATCAAAGTGGGGTTAAGCAATAAAGTTCTACTCTATGGCTACAGTAGTTGGTCTCTGTAGTTGTTAGTCAGATCATTGGCACTTATCAGAGAAAATGCATGGCACTAGTGAGCTCAAGAACTCACCACTGGGAGCAGTCTCCTCGGATTCGGTACGTCCTGAGCCGCTTCGATCTCCGGGGCTGATTTGGGTCGGCTTCTCCTGTTTTCGTCGGCTCGATGCCTGCTCGCCGCAGCCGCTGGATGCCAGGGCTCGAATCATGTCTCCGCCTCAGTAGTTTGTAGTGCGCGCAATCGAGCAGATAAAAAATCAACCGTTTGGATTTGGAGCTTCTGTTATTAATGAATGCGGCCGCTAATAATGAAGATATATGATGATTCAGATTCCCGGTCGAGCCAACCAATAGGAGCAACCCGAGGTGCCTTCCGCGGGGCGATGCGGGCGGAGGGGTTGAGAGACTTGGGTTTGGATTGGAGGATTGGATTGGGTATAGAATTGCCGAAAGGACTAACTAACTAACTAACTAACTAACTAACTAACTAACTAACTAACTAACTAACCAACTAACTAACTAACTAACTAACTAACTAACTAACTAACTAACTAACTAACTAACTAACTAACTAACTAACTAACTAACTAACTAACTAACTAACTAACTAACTAACTAACTAACTAACTAACTAACTAACAACTTAACTAACTAACTAACTAACTAACTAACTAACTAACTAACTGACTAACTAACTAACTAACTAACTAACTAACTAACTAACTAACTAACTAACTAACTGACTAACTAACTAACTAACTAACTAACTAACTAATTAACTAACTAACTAACTAACTAACTAACTAACTAACTAACTAACTAACTAACTAACTAACTAACTAACTAACTAACTAACTAACTAACTAACTAACTAACCAACTAACTAACTAACTAACTAACTAACTAACTAACTAACTAACTGACTAACTAACTAACTAACTAACTAACTAACTAACTAACTAACTAACTAACTAACTAACTAACTAACTAACTAACTAAATAACTAACTAAATAACTAACTATAAAACAAACTAACTAACTAACAAACTAACTAACTAACTAACTAACTAACTAACTAAATAACTAACTAACTAACTAACTAACTAACTAACTAACTAACTAACTAAATAACTAACTAAATAACTAACTATAAAACAAACAAACAAACAAACAAACAAACTAACTAACTAACTAACTAACTAACTAACTAACTAACTAACTAACTAACTAACTAACTAACTAACTAACTAACTAACTAACTAACTAACTAACTAACTAACTAACTAACTAACTAACTAACTAACTAACTAACTAACTAACTAACTAACTAACTAACTAACTAACTAACTAAATAAATAACTAACTAACTAACTAACTAACTAACTAACTAACTAACTAACTAACTAACTAACTAACTAACTAACTAACTAACTAACTAACTAACTAACTAACTAACTAACTAACTAACTAAATAACTAACTAACTAACTAACTAACTAACTAACTAACTAACTAACTAACTAACTAACTAACTAACTAACTAACTAACTAACTAACTAACTAACTAACTAACTAACTAACTAACTAACTAACTAACTAACTAACTAACTAACTAACTAACTAACTAAATAACTAACTAACTAACTAACTAACTAACTAACTAAATAACTAACTAACTAACTAACTAACTAACTAACTAACTAAATAACTAACTAACTCACTAACTAAATAACTAACTAACTAACTAACTAACTAACTAACTAACTAAATAACTAACTAAATAACTAACTATAAAACAAACTAACTAACTAACTAACTAACTAACTAACTAACTAACTAACTAAATAACTAACTAACTAACTAACTAACTAACTAACTAACTAACTAACTAACTAAATAACTAACTAAATAACTAACTATAAAACAAACAAACAAACTAACTAACTAACTAACTAACTAACTAACTAAATAACTAACTAACTAACTAACTAACTAACTAACTAACTAACTAACTAACTAACTAACTAACTAACTAACTAACTAACTAACTAACTAACTAACTAACTAACTAACTAACTAACTAACTAACTAACTAACTAACTAACTAACTAACTAACTAACTAACTAACTAACTAACTAACTAACTAACTAACTAACTAACTAACTAACTAACTAACTAACTAACTAACTAACTAACTAACTAACTAACTAACTAACTAACTAACTAAATAACTAACTAACTAACTAACTAACTAACTAACTAACTGACTAAATAACTAACTAACTAACTAACTAACTAACTAACTAACTAACTAACTAACTAACTAACTAACTAACTAACTAACTAACTAACTAACTAACTAACTAACTAACTAACTAACTAACTAACTAACTAACTAACTAACTAAATAACTAACTAACTAACTAACTAACTAACTAACTAACTAACTAACTAACTAACTAAATAACTAACTAAATAACTAACCAACTAACTAACTAACTAACTAACTAACTAACTAACTAACTAACTAACTGACTAACTAACTAACTAACTAACTAACTAACTAACTAACTAAATAACTAACTAACTAACTAACTAACTAACTAACTAACTAACTAACTAAATAACTAACTAAATAACTAACTATAAAACAAACTAACTAACTAACTAACTAACTAACTAACTAACTAACTAACTAACTAAATAACTAACTAACTAACTAACTAACTAACTAACTAACTAACTAAATAACTAACTAACTAACTAACTAACTAACTAACTAACTAACTAACTAAACTAACTAACTAACTAACTAACTAACTAACTAACTAACTAACTAACTAACTAACTAACTAACTAACTAACTAACTAACTAACTAACTAACTAACTAACTAACTAACTAACTAACTAAAAAACTAACTAACTAACTAACTAACTAACTAACTAAATAAATAACTAACTAACTCACTAACTAAATAACTAACTAACTAACTAACTAACTAACTAACTAACTAACTAACTAACTAACTAACTAACTAACTAACTAACTAACTAACTAACTAACTAACTAACTAACTTACTAACTAACTAACTAACTAACTAACTAACTAACTAACTAACTAACTAACTAACTAACTAACTAACTAACTAACTAACTAACTAACTAACTAACTAACTAACTAACTAACTAACTAACTAACTAACTAAATAAATAACTAACTAACTAACTAACTAACTAACTAACTAACTAACTAACTAACTAACTAACTAACTAACTAACTAACTAACTAACTAACTAAATAAATAACTAACTAACTAACTAACTAACTAACTAACTAACTAACTAACTAACTAACTAACTAACTAACTAACTAACTAACTAAATAACTAACTAACTAACTAACTAACTAACTAACTAACTAACTAACTAAATAACTAACTAAATAACTAACTATAAAACAAACAAACAAACAAACAAACTAACTAACTAACTAACTAACTAACTAACTAAATAACTAACTAACTAACTAACTAACTAACTAACTAACTAACTAACTAACTAACTAACTAACTAACTAACTAACTAACTAACTAACTAACTAACTAACTAACTAACTAAATAACTAACTAACTAAATAACTAACTAAATAACTAACTATAAAACAAACAAACTAACTAACTAACTAACTAACTAACTAACTAACTAACTAACTAACTAACTAACTAAATAACTAACTAACTAACTAACTAACTAACTAACTAACTAACTAACTAACTAACTAACTAACTAACTAACTAACTAACTAACTAACTAACTAACTAACTAACTAACTAACTAACTAACTAACTAACTAACTAACTAACTAACTAACTAGCTAACTAACTAACTAAGCTAAGCGGCTATCTACCATCTATTGCCAGGACCTGCACCGGAGCGGTTACGAAAATTAGATTTCTCGGTAGTTGCTCGCACTCTTTTGCACTACTTGAGTAGTCTGATTTTCGTTCGGCATGGCTGGTTCCAGCAGGTAGTTCCTCTGGATAAAAGCGCTTACCGCGCCCATTGGCTTTTCAGCTGCCTTAATCGTTTCCGGTGATCTTGTGTGCGTGCATTCAGCTTGATTGGCTGCGGCAAGCAAGCTCGAAAGAGCTCGCTTCGCTCGCTCTTTCTCGCTATCTACTAACTAACTAACTAACTAACTAACTAGCTAACTAACTAACTATAACTACAGTTTAGATAGATGAGCTCTCAGCCTTATTCCTTTTATATTAAAATCGCGTCTGAGATTCAATGTCCATATCTCTATTATGACATTTAATTAGTATAGGCGAGATTTAGATTTTTCTATATTTTGATATTGGGCTTGCAGTTTTACTGTGAGTAACTTCTGGGTCAATAATGACTCGACTGACATGGCATTTAAAACTAAAGATTGAAGAAGTTGTTTATGATACATGAGAAGTCAAAGTCAAACTACTGTCCTGGGGAAACTTTTATTTCTGATTATATACGTATCACTTTTGGTGCCAAAGTATCTGGAAGAGAAATTTATGGTCTACTTTTCAGCCCTCTTGTCAAAGTCAGACGCTTGTGTTCACAACGATCTATCGTCAATTTAGTCAGATTGGAAATCAAACATACGTATACACTATGTTCAGTTTATACATTTAGTATTTTGTACTCGATTTATTGCTGTTTCAGGCAACGGAGTGGCAAGAATTATTTTAAAGAAAAGAATAATGGATTTTCAAAGGCCTTCCTTAAGTGATCAAAGCTAAGCTTTAAATACATTATCATGTATTAGCCTGCATAGGCGATCAGTGCATGTAGGACAAGCCCATCAATTGGCTGTAGTTAAATGTATTTCATGCTATGCTTTTTAAAACTGAATGAGCTAGAAAGCACAAATTTACGAGCCTACGCCTACGGTAATATTTTAAATGGGTCGTATTTTTTTATTCAAGTTTTTAGCGGCTTTATAATTGAGTGAATTAAGAAAATGAAATGAATAAAATAACAAGACTGACTGAACTGCCAAAACTTAAAGACCGATACTAATTTGAATTTAAGTTATTTATGTAAACTTTTACTTACAATAGAAAATAAACCCTAGTAATTTTATCAGTTTTCGCTTTCGCATTTAATTTAACAAGGTCCTGTTAAACCAGGTACTAAAGTTGTCTCGGACGAGTTGCAATGCTCAACTTTGCACTTCATTTTTTGATAGCTTTTAAAATATTGTCCTTACATTGAATTAGATCAGTTTCTACTTTATTATTGATGCTTAAGCAACTTTTTGGCACAGATTTTGTATGGGTAGTTTTATGCTGACTTGTAATTAGTTTTGGGAGTGTCAAAAAAAATTAGATATTTTTGTACCTTGTTCTGAATCTGACTGACAAAATTTAAGATGTAAAAAAAATTGCACAAGCCTATTATATGAAGGAAAAAATAAAAGTGCTTTTTTGGTTAAGTTCTATTTTATATTTTTTAGTGCTACAAATATATACTATAGCCAGAGCTGTTATGTCAAATAGGCCCTACACTACTATTAGGATTCGGACTTGGATATTAGATACCATTTTAAGTTTTATGTCTTGTAGTTCATGAAAGGTTTGTGACATCTTTTGACATCTAAAGCAAAAGGTTTGTGACATCCACACTTATGGGCGTTACCCTCACCCGGGCGGTGATGAAAGGCGGCCCGCAAGGTGGCGTGCTAACTCCACTTCTCTGGAATCTCGTCATGGACGAACTTCTAACCGCTGACATTCCCAGCAGTATCACCAGGGCGGGCTACGCCGATGACGTTGCCGCGGTCGTCAGCGGACCCGACCCCGCCACTCTGCGCAACCTGATGCAGCAATTCGCCGACAAGGCGGCCGACTGGGCTACACAGCATGGCCTAAAAATCAGCGTCACTAAGACTGTCGCTGTCGTTTTCACCAAGCGCCGTAAGTGGGAGATGAAAAACCTCACTGTCTATGGCAGAAACATCCCCTTCAAGAAGGAGGTCAAATACCTCGGTGTGACGCTAACGCATGACCTGCGCTGGACGAAGCACCTTGATAACGTCATCGGTCGGGCAAAACGCTGCTTTGCCCAGCTGCGCAGAGCCATCGGGCCGACTTGGGGCCTCTCGCCTAGAACGGTCCGTTGGATTTATACCGACATCATCCGGCCCAGTATCACATACGCGAGTCTCATCTGGACTAGCGTGCTGGAGCAGAAGGCCGCCCGTCAGCGGCTGTACCAGCTTCAGGGCAGCATTTGCCGTGCCATCACAGGTGCGTACCCGTCCACCCCTTACGAGGGGCTGAACACTATCCTTAACCTACCTCCGCTTCACCTATTTATTAGGGCGGAGGCTATGAAGTCTGCCTCCCGGCTTATCAGAGATAAAACGTTAAATAACGCGCCCTCTGGCTTTATGCCAATGAAAACATTAATCCCGCATATGGACTTTGTCCGCCGCGACCTTAACAACATCCACATGGACCTGGGCAATGTGGATAGTCGACCTCCCGCCCTCAACATCAGGAGGGGCTTCAAGACCGCCATCCCTGGCCGAGACAACATTCCGCTGGATGTCGGTGTGAACCGGCGCAGCCAGGGCATTCACTGCTTCACCAACGGCTCGCTGTTCAACGGCCGCGCTGGAGCGGGTATTGCCATTTTCCACGAGGGTAAGATGCTTCTCCAGGAAAGTCTGCACCTCGGTGAGAACACCTCAGTTTTCCAAGCTGAAATTTGCGCCATCGAGCAGTGTGCCCAGCAACTGTTTCAGGCGAACATTAATAATTTTGACATTAATTTCTACACTGATAGCCAAGCTGCTATTAAGGCCTTAACCACTGAGAATATCTCCGCTGCTACAGTATCTCAATGCCACCGCAGTGTGCAATCTCTCTCAGTCCTTAACAGGATTAGAATTATCTGGACACCTGGTCACAGCAACATCCTGGGCAACGAGCTCGCAGACTCTCTCGCCAAGGAGGGCAGCAACCCAGACGGCAACCACCGTCTGATGAGGCTACCCACTCCCAGGTCGCAAGTCACCCGCCATATCAACAGGTGGCTCCATCAGCAGCACCAGCTCCACTGGAACAGCTGCACCGAGTACAGGCAGAGCCGCTCTGCCATGCCTAACCTGAACAGGAAAGTCTCTGATTATCTGATTTCGCTTAACAGAACCGACCTCAGGGAGATGTGCATGGTCCTAACCGGCCACGGATTCTTCCAGAGACATATATCGTTGCAAACCGGTTGCCCTCCCACCTGTCCCTTCTGTGGCATAGGAGAGGAGACCGCGGAGCATCACGTCACCTTCTGCCCTTACTTCAACAAGGCGCGGCACAAATACCTCGGCCACCCCAGCGGATGGACGAGCTGACCACCGCGGACAATATCCGAGACCTCCGCGCCTTCGTCCGGGACTCCGGCCGGATGAGGGTCGCCGATGCCTCCACTGCGGACCTGCCGACTACTGGCGGGGACTGGGCGCACCCCCAAGGCTAATCCTTGTGCTCTTTTACCTTGGGGTTGCGATAGGGGCCTCGCGGCCTATTCGCGGCGCCTGCGCCCCCCGTCAGTAGTAAGTAAGTAAGTTGTAGTTCATATTAAATTTAGAATATTGATTGATACTTCTAGTCACTGGCATTATTGGGTTTTCTTAAGACTTCTATCAAGTTGTAAAGTTTGATTAGGCTCTAATGTAACTATGAAAGTTGTAGACCTTAGCAACTTTGGTCAGAAAGGCTTTGCTACATAAGGGATAAATGATGGATGTTGAAATTTATTTGATTTTGAATGTCTTAAATAATATTTGTACCAGCTAATATCTTAGTTTTCAATTTGGCATTTTTAATTTTGACCTAAGATTATATATATTATTAAATTTTGACATAAAATGAGGGGAGGGCAATGGGTCATGCCCCCTACCACTTTTGAAGTTAGGGGCATCAGTGGTACCTGGCCTCCCATCCATTTTTAAGCAACTCTTGATATATTTTCTTGCAAATGACTTCTAAAATTATAAGATAAGGACTTTGTCTTCATATAAAAATATAGAAAATATCATGATTTTATATGTTAGTTCAGTTTCTGGAAATTAAAAAAATTGAATAAAATCAATCTTTCATTTATTGATTGAAGTGGTTTGCTTTGGAAAAGGGCTAGCTGGCCACTTACTTTTTTAAATATTCTAATGCCTATGCCTACAATGCCAAATAGATATGGTCCTAAATTGTTAAAGTTTTAACAGATAAACTTAGCTATTAGATTTATAGCATAATTATTTAAAATATATATATATGTTTAGTTTTAACTAAATTAAAAGGTAAAATTCTATCATAGCCAAACTTACCTTAAAGCTTATGTTAAATAAAAAATGTTAAATGTTTTCATTTAGGAAAAGAAAGGAAAGGAAGGAAAAGGAAAATAAAAGAATTCTTTCTAAGGTATAGATGTCCTTCAATATATTGTAACTATTTTAAACTTTTTAATACTTATATATTGAGAAATTCCTTTCAAATATCTTTAAGATAGTCATATATTACAACATACAAGTAAAAGCTATGTAATAATGCATTTAAGCATAAAATAGTCCAATTTTTTGTGAATAGTCCAATAGATTTCATAGAGTTGTAGGCAATAATAGCATTATCAATTTATAATTTATATTAGACAGAGGGAGAAAGGTATAAGACCATGCATGAGAAAGAAAAAAGTCTAGTCTAAAAAAGGTATCTTCCACAGGTAAGACTTTGGCTGCAATTGGGAAACTAAGCATTTAAAAAAATTTAAAATGAATAGCTAAAAGCAAAAAAAATCTGAAACATCTAAAAAAACTTTTTTAGACATATTTTCTAAATCAAGAAGTGTATTAGTCTATAATTATATACTTAATGTATGTTAAAAATATAGTATCTATAGGTAGCAAGCTAGAAGTTTGTTAAAGAGACAGATCCTATGACAATCCTACTGTAATTCAACTAAATATTAGAGTATTAAGTGCTTTAAGTTATTCTTATGAGATTTCAATTATATCAGAATTTATGTTATTTGGAAATTATTAAAAGATCTATAAAAGAATATTGGCATTATTAATAGTAGGTATACATTTGTCCCATATGTAAAAATAAATGCTGTATCACAGTCCCAACCTACTACTTATTAGTAAGCTAGTTTGTATTTTATTTATGCCTATCCTAGTATTAGACTTTTAATTTTTTATAATAAGCATAGTTGTATGCAGAATTATAGCTTCTTTCTAAATCACTGTATTTTTATAAAGCTGTATTTTTACATTTTTACATTGTTTTACATTATTTTTTCTAACAATAGTTTGAAAAGTCAAAACGATGACTATTGAAATCTATAGGAAAGAGTTCAAACTACCAGATTTATGTAGTCATAGCTATAAGAGCAGTTCTTTTCTATCTGTGTAACTGCAAGGTCTATATGCTGAGGGGAGAGATGAGAAATGGGAAACAGGATGACAAAAGAGATGAAAGAGAAAAGATAAGATTAGATGTGAGATGTGATGAGAGGGAAGATAAGAGAGAGAAAATAAGAGGATAAATGCGATTAGAGATAAAAAGAAAGAAGAGATGAGAGAGGAAATCAGAATAGAGAGAGAAAAAGAAAGAGAAGACGGGAGAGAAGAGAGCTTAGAAAAGAAGGGCTGGATTGCAATTTTAAAGTTTCAAAGGATTCGAGGGCCAGATAGAGAGGCTTGATGCCATATTTGGACAACTTTATAAAAGCAACACTCAATAGCAAACTTCAAAATTGACATTCCTGTGCAAAATCTGTGTTCTAAATTAACTGAAATTCGACTTAGAAACTGTCAGTCATGGCCCAATCGAGGCCGTTGCCCCCGATTCCGAACTCCGGAGGTCTTGGCGATGTTTCAGTTCGCAATGCCAGATCTAATCTGCTTGAGGCCATCCGAGATAGTCGCCAGCTAGACTATGGCGAACTGCTGCAAATGCAGATCAACCAAAAGTACAAGCTAGTGGATGCTCGCGCCGCCATGTCGGGTGACAAAAAATCAGCCGAAGACGTCAAGCGGTCCTGTTTATTTCTGCGCAACAAGCTCAAGCACCTGCTGCGTCCAGAGAGAGACCGACCACCGGATTGGCACAGGGTGCAGGCCTCATTCTGCCAGTGCCTCTCGGGCGTTGACCAACTATTAGAACGCATTGGTTTCGAGCGCAACGATCAGAATTTCACCATTACATCTGAACGATTGTCGAACGAAGCCCTTGCTGATACTCTTGTAGACTTGTACCTGCTGGCTGAAGAGCTGAGCCTCATCATTAAGGATAACCATCCGTTGGGTACTAAGCTTATCGCCAAGAACGAACAGCCAGCTCTTAAGCGTGCCGGACCCTCCGGGATGCAGGATAGAGTAAACGCAATGCAGCGCAAGCTCAACCAGAATTGCGACCTGTGCGGCGAGGCCGCGGCAACGGTGGCCTGCCAGGAGAAGCACTGCTCCAAGCGGCGCCTGTGCGAGAGTTGCGACGGACGCTGGCACGGGCATCCGGACCGGCGCAGTCATAATCGACGTAAAATCAGCGACGCCGTCGGATCCAACGCTGTGCGGTTGGTGCCACCGGGCGTGGTGGGACCTGCCAGTGTGCAGTTGAACTCTGGAGTTAGAAAGGTTGTGTCAAACAGTCAAGCGGTTAGTTATAAGTCTCAAATTGGTCTCATGGGTAATAATAGTCCAAATCTAGCTCAACAGCAGCAGCAACCTGCGCCTGTTGCTGCTGCTGCTGCTGCTGCACCTGCTGTTGCTGTGCCGCCTCCGAGGGTTCCACCGCCGCAGTATCCTGGACAAAAACCGCGATATGTTTTACCTCAACAACAGCCACAGCAGCCACCGCGACAGCCACCGCGACAGCAGCCTAGCGATACCAGCGAGTCAGATGCCCGTGTAATGAAACTCAATGAGTTCATGATGTCGTTAAAGCCTATTAGCGAGGAGCGCAGCTTTTCGAAGCCAGCTGGCGACATTCGTCGACCGCCGACGCCTGAAGAAGAGTTTTTTGACTGCTCAGATCAGCTGCCTCCGCAGCCATCGCTGCCAGCTCCGCAACCGCCTCAGCAGCCACAATCGATACCGAAGCCCAAGCCACGTCTGTCTAAATCAATTGTGCCGAAACCTGAGACAGCTCCACCCCCTCCGCAGCAGCAGTTGCCTCCAAGGCCGGTGCCTACCGAACCAACGGAAGCGAACAGTTGGCCTTGCCCCGTTTGTACGGCGCTAAATCCTATAGCCGAGACGAAGCTAATAAAAAGTAGCCGCGTCATATGCTCAGTTTGTTCGATGACTTGCGACGATAAGGAAATTATTGCAAAAGTCAAAAAACAGCAGCAGGAGCCAGCAATAAAACAGCCAGAAGCTCCAAAGCAGGTGGAGATTCCAGATCGCGCACCACTGAAGCCTAAACAAGAGCCGCTGTCCAATGACCAAGATTGGTCTTGCTCGGCATGCACAATGTTTAATCCCATTACTGCAAAGTCTTGCGCAATTTGCCAAACTCCACGCGAACTCGGTGGCAGTGACGGTATCAAGCTTCCCTTTGAAGTCAAGCCAGTAGCCCGTCAGCGAAATCCAGAGATGGAGGAGGCTGCAAACAGACAGCTGTTGAAGCTTATACAAGATATCGAATTTTCAGGCTTCGATGGTCGGTTGGGCCAGCTGTATTTGGTGGCAACTGCTGATGATGGCGCCCAGTCGGAGGCTAGATTCAAGGCCTGGGTGGCAGAAAAATGGCCGGCACTGATTGAGCAGGTCGGTTGCGAGGTAGCGAAAGTGTTGCAGGATGATAATGCAGGTGTGCGACCCTCATTTGACGATGTCGCATCTGCTGTGCTGGACAACACATGCGACCTTGAAGCGGCTATTCAGCTGTGCGCCCAACGTCACAAAGCAAAGGTCGCTTGGATTGCGGAGAACTGCCCAGAGTTGCTGCAGTCAGCCCATGAGGTAAACCTTGATTTTCAGGGCGATGGTGATTTTACTAATTTTTATCAAGCCGAAAACGAACGGGTCTTTAGAGATTTCGCACAATTTTTGTTCTGCAAGGAGGGCCAGGAGCCACCTAAGTTCGACAGAATGAATGGAAGTGAGGCCTCCCTCCACTGTCTGATGGGAGAGTTCGACTTAAGAAAGATTAGCGATGCACAAACACTTTTTCAGCTTATGAAAAACAGTGAGTTCAAGGGCTGCGATCTTCATGATCTTGCGGAGGCTGCAAAGAGCAGCAATAACAGGTGCGATTACGTCGACTTCGTGAAAAGTTTCTTGCAGTGCGAGTGCAGTATCTGTACTGGAGAGTTTCCGAAGCACAAGTTATTGCCAATGGCTTCATGCCAGTGCGAGTTGTGCCATGAGTGCTTCCGTAACTTCGTAACAACAACTATGACAGGTGGCGGGCATGTCACAGATCTTCATTGCCCAATGTGCCAATTTCCCAATGCAAATCAAATAGAGGAGCTGGAAAGCCATTTTGGAATTCTTCTGCCACAGATCAAACAGATACAAGGCCTTCAACAATCTGAATATACATTTGATGAAAACGTTGTTGAGATTGTGGAGCAAAAGATCACAGAGTGGAATCTTATTCGAGATCCAAACTTTCGCTGGTGCAGCAACAGCATTTGTGGCTTTGGAATGGTTCTCGGAGAAATCATGTTCGGTTTGAAGTTCCAATGTCCTATTTGCAAGGCCTTTACCTGCAAAGAGTGCAAAAAGCCGTGGAAAGATCAGCATGAGGGCATTGACTGCGACCAGTTTGGGAAGTGGCTGATGGACAATGATCCAGAATATCAGGAGAAAGGTGTTGGATTTTTTCTACAAGCCAATGGCATTGAATGTCCTAATTGTGGCTTCCAGTACGCCCTAGCAAAGGGTGGTTGTCTGCACTTTACCTGCCGAATGTGCCGCTTTCAATTCTGCGCAGGCTGTGACGGCGAGTATACAATCATTCAAGGCAGAGGCCTTGGGGGTTGCAAACACCCGAGAGACTGTCTCTTCTACCTTAGAGACTTTGGAGTGGACCGGCTCCAGCAGCTGCTGCATTTACACAAGGTGGAGTTCGAGAGCGAAGCTGAGAACCCAGTTGACAAATGCGAAGTGATGGAGCAAAAGGAAGTTGGAAGCAGTTTGAAGGATGAGCCGTGCGGTGTCGACGTTAAACCGGGCCAGGCGAACCTGTGCGAGAAGCACTACATTGAGTACCTTGTATCGCTGGTGAACAAGCAAAAGCTGGATCCCGTCAGTGTGATGGACGAAGGCGAGCTCAGGGGAGCGTGTCTGCGTGAACGAATTGACTGCTCGGGAGTCGGCGAGAACAACGTGGCAACCCTGCGAGCTTTGATTGCTCAGCAGAAGCCACTTGTGAAGTGACTCGTCACGACGGTTCTATCTACACTCCCTACTTTCCGATCAGACATTTTTGTGAATAGAATTACTATGAATTAAATGAAGTTTCGAGTAGTGTTAGTTTAAATCTGAACATCCTCACTAATCGACGAGTATGGTTTTAAAGACCTTGAACTGTATGTTTTTCACACCCTTATAACCCTAATCAACGGCACAAATGAGTCAAGGTCTAATTAATACAAGCGTAAAATCTGGACACTAACCTAAGATTTTTTGTCTGTTAGATTAGAACCAAATCGTCAATATAATTCCCGGTTCTGTGAATTGAATTAATGTTTTTGTTAATATTTGATGTTTCAATATTTAATTTGATTATCCAAGGAAACTTTTTGAACTGGAAATTTTAAACCGTAGCAAATTATAATCAACCTGTCTAAACAACGCCTTTTTATAAATCAGTTGGCGTGTTCGTATAATTACTCTAGAAGTTTTGAATTTTTACAGTAGCTTGCTATAAGTGGTCCATTTCATCGTGCTTAAATTTTTAGTTGTTCCAAATTGTCCACATTTTGTTATTTTATCAAGATTTTATTGCCATTTGAGACTATGATAAAAGTTATTAACCAATTTTCGTGCTACTCTGTCGTCTTTGTACTCTGATTAAACCGAACTTTCCACCATACTAGTTTCGATGCTTTATACCAGTGGTATTGGCTGTTTTTCATTCAACTGAATTTCTTTTTAAAATGCTCCACTGGTATTTTACATAAGTGCTGTCCCCTGTTCTTCAGTGTTTAAGATCGTATCTATTTTCATGTTTCGCCTGATTTATTTTGTTATTCAGATATACCAGCTTATTATCTAGCTGGGGTGATTTTCAACAAATAAATAATGAAGCCAAATATTATGCTTATGATTTGCCATTTAAATATTTTATTTTTTATCTACTTTGCCAATGCAACTCGTACGACGTGTGTACAGAAAGTCAAGTGTCTTTATCGTAGCTCAAACCGCAGACTCAGATATGTTCTTAAACTTAAATTTTAGTGGCTTTGGATTTGATTAGTAGTTGCAGAGATTGATTAGTTAAATAAGAGCTAGGTTAGTCAGGCTTACACAATCTCGTATGTAAAAAATGATAGGTCTTTAAATTGACGTCCACTTGACAATTGGAAATGAATAATAAACAGTGTTAATGACATTTTTTCAGACAAGGCTGGTGTTCTGAGAGAGACTCTCATTTATTGCATCACTTATGAACGTAAGACAGCGAAATGCATGCGAGAAAGAATCAATCTACGAGCAGTTGCAAGGTAATTTTAGCATGATATTGTGCAAGTCTCTGATCGCTATATACTCGTACCTCTGAAACTACTTATCCAGTGCCTTATTGATGATATTTAAAAAGAGCCTTGCCGCTTTCTTAGTAGTTTACTAACGATGTGCTACAATCGAAATTAATAACACCTGTAGCATGTTAGGAAGTCTCGTGTTTATATTTATTCTAATTTTTTGGTTTAAGAAGTAAAAAATCCTGTAAGTTACCTACCGTCATAGAAACGATTTTGCAGTTAGACCAAAACTTAAACCGCAAATAGTCTAGTGCCTAGCTACCATTTCAAGCCGTAATCCTAACTAAGGACTGTATCGCGTACTTTTTTCCAGGCCACATCGAGCGGCAACAGCTCCAAACGTAGAGGCAATCATTCAGCTTCATTCGTGCTGCATCAGAATGAAAAACAAAAACAAAAAAGCCATAAAAACAAGGCAACTGTCAAGAAGAACAGCAGCAGCGCTGCCACTTGGCGCTGCCGTCACTGCACCTACGAGAATCAGCTGGCTGAGACGCGTCGCACCGCCGGTTCTGGTCGACTCATCTGCGAAGTCTGCGGCAAATCTAGCGAGCCCGTTGGCGTTCCCCACGCTGCACCGACTGCGGTTGCCGATTACTCCGACTGTGGCGACTGCCCGCTGTGCCTGGAGTCGCAGCTGGCACTTCTGACAGTCCCTCTGTGCGGCTGTCGGCTCTGCAGCGACTGTCTGTGTAGATTCGTCCGAGTCAGCTTGCGCAGTCACGGCTCGGCTGACCGGCTTGCTTGTCCGGTTTGCAGCCGGCCAGATTCGGACACCCTGGCCGATCCCGGCTGTGAGTACTTTCCCCAGCTGCGGAGTCTGCTAGCGGGCCGGCTCAGCCGCGACCTGATGCAGCAGCTCGACGACAGACTGCGCGACTGGCGTCTGGAGCGAAGTCGCAACTTCATGTGGTGCAGCGGCTGCGCTTTCGGCTTTGAAGTTGACGACAACGTCGAGGAGTTGGCGATCCGGTGTCCGCACTGCGGCAAGGAGACGTGCAGGAAGTGCGGCATGGCGTGGCACGAGCGGCACCGAGGCGTGAGCTGCCAGCAGTTCGGCGAGTGGCGTCAGCAGACGGACTTGAGCGAGCGCGGACTGGCGCAGTTCCTGGAGAGTCGGGGCGGCTCGTGTCCAAAGTGCGGCTTCCAGTTCGAGCTGTCTCGAGGCGGCTGTCTTCACCTTACGTGCAGGCAGTGCAAGGCGGAGTTCTGCAGCGACTGCGGCAGTCTGTTTGTTCGACAGGAGTGCTGCGGCGGGAACAAGGGACTCCACTGCCACCATGGGTCGGAGTGCGTGGAGACGTTCAGAGACTGGCCGTTGGAGAAGGTTCGGCAGACGGCGCTGGATCGGGGCGTTGAGCTGGAGCTTGTCGGAGTGGCGGGCGCTGTAGGTCGGTGCAGCGTCCAGGAGCAGAAGGAGACGACAGGGGGCGGTTTGGAGGACGGGGAGTGCGGGAGGCCGGTGGTCGAGTCGGGTCTGTGCGAGTCGCACCTCAAGGAGGCCCTGGCCAGCGCCATGCGTGGCAGGAAAGTCAAGCAGGCAGTCACCGCCGCCGCCGCCCCTGCCGCATCCAGTCCAGTGGAGTTCAAGCTCACTCCGATGCTCATCGAAATGATGACGCGCCTGCCTCCGCCGTTACTGCCGACTTCTACGCCGCAGGAGGCCGCTCCGCAGCAGCCGTGGATCTGCAGCTTGTGCCACAATGTCAACTCGCCGGTCAACGTTGAATCCGGTTCGCCTGCCAGCTGTGAGATGTGCGACTCACCAGCAGCTGCCGCTTCTGCGACCTCGAATCAAAGGCCTGGAGGTGGCACAACAGCGTTGCAGGCAGTCAGGACTTCCATGCATTCTGTGACAAACTGGTTCGCTCGGCCTCCACCGCCTCTGCTGCCGAATCAGAGCTTGAGACCGTCGCATTACAGACCGCCAATGCAGAGCATGAACTCAATGCAGCCAATGCAGAGCATGAACTCAATGCAGCCAATGCAGAGCATGAACTCAATGCAGCCAATGCAGAGCATGAACTCAATGCAGCCAATGCAGAGCATGAACTCAATGCAGCCAATGCAGAGCATGAACTCAATGCAGCCAATGCAGAGCATGAACTCAATGCAGCCAATGCAGAGCATGAACTCAATGCAGCCAATGCAGAGCATGAACTCAATGCAGCCAATGCAGAGCATGAACTCAATGCAGCCAATGCAGAGCATGAACTCAATGCAGCCAATGCAGAGCATGAACTCAATGCAGCCAATGCAGAGCATGAACTCAATGCAGCCAATGCAGAGCATGAACTCAATGCAGCCAATGCAGAGCATGAACTCAATGCAGCCAATGCAGAGCATGAACTCAATGCAGCCAATGCAGAGCATGAACTCAATGCAGCCAATGCAGAGCATGAACTCAATGCAGCCAATGCAGAGCATGAACTCAATGCAGCCAATGCAGAGCATGAACTCAATGCAGCCAATGCAGCCAATGCAGAGCATGAACTCACCAGTACCGCCAATGCAGAGCATGAACTCACCAGTACCGCCAATGCAGAGCATGAACTCACCAGTACCGCCAATGCAGAGCATGAACTCACCAGTACCGCCAATGCAGAGCATGAACTCACCAGTACCGCCAATGCAGAGCATGAACTCACCAGTACCGCCAATGCAGAGCATGAACTCAAGAATGCAGCAGTTCACGAGCCCGTTTCAGCCAATAAATGCGACTCAACAGAATCTAAAATCTTACCACTATCAACAACAGAATTAAATCGCACAGAATGTAGACGGCAATGTTGAATAAAATACTTTTGAATTGTTCCAATTGTATTATGCAAGTATTTAGCTTCTAATTACTCAATATCCTTATCTAATATCTAATGCAGAGTGATTTTTACCAATCTCTCAAGGAGTCTAATGTATTTAAGCTAGCATTTTTTTCTCTCCAATCTCATCAAATTGTCTCCACACGAATGCAAATACTCCGATATATTTTAGTCAAATTATTATATTTTTTAATAAACATTTATGTTTGATGCTCAGCCTAGCATTTCTAATAAATAATGATTACTGCTTTTATCATGTGTTGTCAGTAAGCGTTAGATGACTTAGTTTAACTCTAAATTAGCCGCAAAAGCAGAAAACGACCGCTTCATTTAGTGCCGTGCAATTTATATAAATATTAATTGAATTATTTAGCTAATATTTGGGGAAAAAGAGCGTTCTATTTGTCAGTGTAACAACAGTTTGCCCTAGTCCTAGTAACTTGGCTGTTTTAGAGGGGACCCGTAGCTCAGTGGCCCAGGCTCGATTCCAAGTGCAGTCACATTAATTTGGGGCTGAATTGGAATCTCGGCTTGGCTCTGCTTGTGCAATTAACGGCCTTGAGTGCCAACCCCCAAGGCACAGTGAAGTGTACATGTGTACATGTGCCTGTGCGTATGACTGCGTACGTATCTGCGCGCTTGTGTGCCTGCTCAGGGGAGTCGGCGGAATGGGCAGTAATGCCTCTCGCCGGTTGTGTGACAATGTCGCTTAAAGTGCGCCAGCTGGTGCACGCAGCCCCTGGCTGCCTCTAACTAAAACGCTGCTTTGGATCATGCTAAAGTTTTTGTGGTTTTTCACCAGCTATTAGTGCAAAATCGAAGACCTGATGCAGCATTTCATGTTTCATGAAGACTTGTGCGACTTTTTGTCTTTGTCGCAGGTGTGCAAATTTATAGTATTTTCGTTTTAATCATTTGCTTTTTCACTTTTTTGGTCTCAGCGTTGATGTCTCAATGTTGCTGGTTGTACTGTTGACATACTGAGCCATGCAATAATTATACTTAAAGTTTTCTATATTAGCAAATGATAATGGCAGTTGGTTAATGGCATGATTGACTATAATTCAATTACAGTATAATGACTGGAGGCAATCGTATTTGTCACAATGTGCTCATTTCTAGTTATTTAACCCTTCATTTTGGTCCTGATAAAACTGCTTGAATGATATTGACACTTTGTGTGTTACACGCTTCGTGCTGATCTATTTATCAGCTGATGTGTTATTACAAAAGTGCCTGTTTGTCTAAAAATATATCGGTTATTTTTTCGAGCAACATTTCAGAGTCTTCTACTTTGCTCTTTTTTTTACTTCAAAGCACAGCCACTTCTTTTAGCGACAAAGTTTGAGCTTAGCGTAAGTATGAAAAGGCTTAGGAGCTTTAAAACTCCCGGTTCTATTCTAAATGGCTAGTCATTGTTTCTTAAAATTCATTTCAGTTGGATTGAACAATCTAACATGCCACGCCGATCGCAGTGGCAGTGTCCGCACTGTACCTTCATCAATGATGGAGCACAGGGTCGCCAACTGCACAGAAGGCTGATCTGCTCAGTGTGCGGAAAGTCCACTGACCTCTCAGAGCTGCAGACATCAGCAGAGTGCCCGGTGTGCACCGACGAGAAGAAGCTGGTCGAAGTTCCCCTGTGCGGCTGCGAGGTCTGCAGCGACTGTCTGTGCCAGCAGATCGAGGTGCGCCTGATGAACGACAGCTCGGTGTCGGTGCTGACGTGTCCGGTGTGCGACGAGCTGGACGACCGAGCTCTGACGGACACTTCGTGCGAGTACTTTCCGCTGCTTCGGAGGCTGCTGGCGGGCCAGCTGAAGCCCGCAGTGATGAAGAAGCTGGATGAGAGACTGCGCGACTGGCGACTGAAGCTGACGGACAACTTCTGCTGGTGCAGCGGGTGCTCGAACGGTTTCGAGGTGTCGGAGCACCACGACAGGCAGGTGCGGTGCCCGCACTGCGGCAAGGAGACGTGCAGGAAGTGCGGCAAGGCGTGGCACGAGCGGCACCGAGGCGTGAGCTGCCAGCAGTTCGGCGAGTGGCGTCAGCAGACGGACTTGAGCGAGCGCGGACTGGCGCAGTTCCTGGAGAGTCGGGGCAGCTCGTGTCCAAAGTGCGGCTTCCAGTTCGAGCTGTCTCGAGGCGGCTGTCTTCACCTGACGTGCAGGCAGTGCAAGGCGGAGTTCTGCAGCGACTGCGGCAGTCTGTTTGTTCGACAGGAGTGCTGCGGCGGGAACAAGGGACTGCACTGCCACCACGGGTCGGAGTGCGTGGAGACGTTCAGAGACTGGCCGTTGGAGAAGGTTCGGCAGACGGCGCTGGAGCGGGGCGTTCAGCTGGAGCTTGTCGGAGTGGCGGGCGCTGGAGGTCGGTGCAGCGTCCAGGAGCAGAAGGAGACGTCAGGAGGCGGTCTGGAGGACGGGAAGTGCGGAAGGCCGGTGGTCGAGGCGGGTCTGTGCGAGTCGCACCTCAAAGAGGCCCTGGCCAGCGCCATGCGTGGCGACAACAAGAAGCCCCGTGTAGGCGTTGCTAACGTCGCATCTTCAAGGCGAAAGCAAACCTCAGTAAGCTATTCTAGAAGGTATATTTTGTCTTTGCACGTAGTAAAGAGATGTCGCTAACGTCTTGACGAATAAATTCCCCTATCCAGGGTGCTACTGGCGCCGGTTCCAGTCAGAAGACTAATCCTGGAAGCCGCAGAAAGCCACGCAACCACCTGTCCATCGGTGGCAAGGACTGGACTGTGGCCACTGTTGGCAAAGAGGCAAAGTTTATTTTAACGGACACCAAAGGTGTTGATAGACGTGAACCATTTTTCCGTCTCGTACCGGAAGGCGTTGAAAGTGACGGTGCTCAAGTGCCAGTTCGATTCAGAATTGAAGCCTCCGAAGGCAAAGTGAAATACCTCTGCAGTTTTACTCCGAAAATGCCGGGAGTTCATCTGTTAAAATTTGGCTTTGGCAATATAACAATGGGCCGGTCGTACAGGGTGGAGGTTCGCGATCAAGCAGCAACTGATGGCGCCGTGGATGCAGGTTAGTTTTGTTGCAATGACTGGTTAGGTTTCAGTTGAAATCGTCTATTCAGACAAGATATTGAGACTCGAAGCAGATTTGTTTTTTTTATTTAATAACAAGTTGGATAACTTTACTGAGGTGAATTTTTATTGGTTCAACTGAATGGCAGTTCGAGTTTCTGTTTGTTTGGATTAGAGTTTGGGACTCTAACTACTGTGGCTCTGTTTATGATTTTATTTCTATTACGAGTATTCGAACCAAAAAACCGAGGCGTTGGATTCGACTGACTGACTTTTCCTGTTGATGCGATCACGCAAGGGGGGTTTACCTACAGTCTGATGTAATCAATGGTTTTAATCACATTGATGTTAACTTGCAAAGTAAGATGTTGATACAAGGGGAAGGCTTCAAGTAAGATGCTTTCGATGATTTTGAAATCGCTCTAAAGGTCTGCTGTCTGGGCGAACCAGTAGTTCGGTCTGGTGTATGGAGGGGGATGATTTATTCTTTAAATGTTAAAATCAGAGTAGTTCGGTTAGCTATCTCTGAGCAGGTCTATTAGAGGGTATAGTATCTTACTTGACTTGACTTAGCTTCAGGGGGGTTTCGGGCATCTGGATACAGCGGGGAGGCGTCGTCGCCCTAGAGCTTCAGTTCCCGCCTCCGGAGAGTCCGGAAGGTGGATGGTCGCTCGCCCGCTAGCCCTTAGGTAGCGGACGAGCTGGCAGAGATTCTCCTGTCCTGAAAACGTGAAAAAGCTCTGGGTTTGGGCCGAAGTTGGTGAGCCTGTCCTGAGTAAAGGCTTGGCATTCACAAATGAAGTGGTCCGCATTCTGAACACCGGAGAGGCAAAATGGGCTCTCTGGAGGTAGCGGTGCTTGGAAAAACAACCATTACTCAAGAGGGCCATGGTCATCGCCCTGATGTCCCTGCGGATGAGTTCAAGCAGGGCCTTGCTTGCTTGGTGGAACAATGGGTTAAAATCATTTTTCAGTGTTTTGCGGTGTACACCACTGCTTCCTATTATTGGCTGGTCGTATCCTCAGCTTTTGTTTGATTATGCATTTTCATTGATTGTTGCTGTATAGCAACTTGACGAGTAGGGCGGACAATAGATTACACCATAGAAGTTTTATTTAATTGTGTCATGTAGAGTAAGACAATATTTCTTAGCGCGAAAAACTTCACCCTTTCAGATCGAAATCTAGGGAAGGCCTACAGTCTACGCAGGACTCGACTAGAACTCCTGTCGAGTACAGGGCTTCCAACACTGCATTGAGAAATGTGATGGATTTGTTCCAACCAAATTTGAGTGATTCAATGCTGAGTTGTTTTTGTAAACAAAAAGTTCAATTATTCCGTTTTTCAACACAGAATATACCAAAATATTCTCTGTGATTTTATACAATGGTATTATATTTTATAAACGTGATATTTACCTTAAATTTAAATGTATGATTCAAGACAAAGATAGCTGTGCTGTATCCATATAGTCTTTGTTTTTCATTATTAAGATACTCCAGATTTTAATGTTTTGCTGTTAAAGCGTTTTGCTGAAGTGTTAATTTATAAGGTACGAAACGTTTTTGTTTTTGTTCTTTTCTCAACTTCAAATTATGGTTCACTGTGTGATGCGGTATCAAAACTCAGTTTTTAAAAAAACTAAATCGTAATGAAAGGGTCGTGAAAAATCAATAGTTTTGGTAAAGGTAGAAAACAATCAATGCACATTAACAGGTTAAAAGCATGGACAGGCACGAATACAGTAGTGCAACTCTCAGATAATACGGAGGACGTGACCTGCGCCACTGTGCTAGGGCTGGGTGTTGAGGCTAGGCGAGCTTAGGCAGAACTTTAATGATTAGTGAGTTTGTAGTCTAATTGGCATTTGTAGATTTTTTAGCACTTTTCTGGTTTACAACTACAGCACTTACCGTATCATACTGAATGAGATGATTTTGTATTGCAGATGGTTTAAATTGCTCCTTAGCCTTTAGGGTAAACAGCTGACTTTGGTTTCCCCAGTGGGAATACCAAAACTTTGTTCTTTTTCGTTGCCAAATAAACTCGACAATTCATCTCAAAGTGCTAAATGCGTTGAAATATTTATTGACTTTAATATTTATTATTTACTTATTAATTCTTCATATCGCCTAGAAATCAACACCCTACCTGAATATTTCTCGAAAAAACCCTCTAGAGATCACTTTGTTTCTCTTTAGTTTATGCTCTCGTAGCTAGATTACTCAAACTTGTCAATCCACAGTTGCTCTCGATTGAGTACAAAGCTCCTAACCTTTTTCAATTTCAGCAGCGCTCCTGACCAACAAGCAAACTTGGTTGTGCAACGCATGGCTCACCGAGTGCTCGCCGAGCGCTGCCTCATCTGCGGCCGCCCAGGCGCCTCAATCCGGTGCCTGGAGGCCGGCTGCGGCTTCCAACTGATCTGCGAGTCCTGCCACACCAACTGGCACAGCGTTGAGAATCACCGAGTCGAGGTGCTGCCGCCGCCGCCTCAGGCCCAGCGTCGCTGCGACACCTGGCTGACCGAGCGACTCCAGGAAGTGAAGCAGCTTAGGGAGTTCAAGGACTTCTCCGATACTGACCTCATTGACTCCATCCAGTCTTGTGGGAAGGCTTGCGATGATGTGGTAGCTCTGTTAGCGCACTTGAGAAGCCAGTGTTGCAAGTGCTCAAAGCAGATGCCGCGTCACAAGCTGTTTCACATGGCGACGTGCGAGTGCGAGCTGTGCTGTGGCTGTTTCTGCAGCTTCCTGTCCGGAATGCCAGGGCAGCTGGAGTGTCCGGTGTGTGGAGTGGCCTGGTCTGGAGACCATGTAGCTCGAAACACGACCATGATTCTTGTGTACGAGCTGGAGTCTCAGCTAGGTAATGATGAGGCGGCGAGACTGCTGCAGATGTTGGAGCAGCAACAGAGCGACCAGCACCAGAGAGAGGAACAGGAGAGAGAAGAACAGCTGAGAGACCAGCTGAGAGAGCAACAGGAGAGAGAAGAACAGCTGAGAGACCAGCTGAGAGAGCAACAGGAGAGAGAAGAACAGCTGAAAGACCAGCTGAGAGAGCAACAGGAGAGAGAAGAACAGCTGAGAGACCAGCTGAGAGAGCAACAGGAGAGAGAAGAACAGCTGAAAGACCAGCTGAGAGAGCAACAGGAGAGAGAAGAACAGCTGAAAGACCAGCTGAGAGAGCAACAGGAGAGAGAAGAACAGCTGAGAGACCAGCTGAGAGAGCAACAGGAGAGAGAAGAACAGCTGAAAGACCAGCTGAGAGAGCAACAGGAGAGAGAAGAACAGCTGAAAGACCAGCTGAGAGAGCAACAGGAGAGAGAAGAACAGCTGAGAGACCAGCTGAGAGAGCAACAGCAGAGAGAGCAACCGCAGAGAGAGCAGCAACAGAGAGAGAAACTGCAAAGAGAGCAGCAGCAGAGAGAGCAGCAGCAGAGAGAGAAGCAGCAGAGTGAGCAACAGCAAAGAGAGCAGCAGCAGAGAGAGCAACAGCAAAGAGAGCAGCAGCAGAGAGAGCAACGTGAGAGAGAGCAGCAGCAGAGAGAGCAACAGCAAAGAGAGCAACAGCAGAGAGAGCAGCAGCAGAGTGAGCAGCAGCAGAGTGAGCAGCAGCAGAGTGAGCAACAGCAGAGAGAGCAGCAGCAGAGAGAGCAACAGCAAGAACAGAATCGGCAACTACATGGAGATCATGCAACGAATGTTCCTTCAAATGTAACCTCTCAAAATTTCCAAGAAAACAATTCTCAAAGCAAAGGCAGCTGGATCTGCAATCACTGCACGTTGGTGAACCCGGCTCCATCGCAGCAAAAAACTGGGCTTGTAATTTGCTCTGCATGCGCATACATTACCAAACTCAGTGGTAGCGCCACTAAAGGAGGCACAGTCGTTCACAGTGAAGCCGCTGCTGCAGCGTCCATGCTGACCTCCGCAGCCACAGCAGCCGCCAGTGCTGCAGTCGGAGCGGCAGGAAGCGATTTTTTGCAGAGAGCAGCAGCAGAAGAACAAGCCAGAGCGGCCCTGGAGATCGGGATCACGGCATGGACGGACGGCTCCGCCAACGAAGGAGAGCGAAAGCAGAGAGAGCGAAAGCAGAGAGAGCAACAGCAGAGAGAGCAAAAGCATAGAGAGCAACGTGAGAGAGAGCGAAAGCAGAGAGAGCAACAGCAGAAAGAACAAAAGCAGAGAGAGAAACAGCTGCAGAGAGAGCAACAGCAGAGAGAGAAACAGCAGAAAGAACAAAAACAGAGAGAGAAACAGCAGAGAGAGCAACGTGAGAGAGAGCGAAAGCAGAGAGAGAAACAGCAGAGAGAGCAACAGCAGAGAGAGCAACAGCAAAGAGAGCAGCAGCAGAGAGAGCAACAGCAAAGAGAGCAGCAGCAGAGAGAGCAACAGCAAGAACAGAATCGGCAACTACATTGACATCATGCAACAAATGTTCCTTCAAATGTAACCTCTCAAAATTTCCAAGAAAACAATTCTCAAAGCAAAGGCAGCTGGATCTGCAATCACTGCACGTTGGTGAACCCGGCTCCATCGCAGCAAAAAACTGGGCTTGTAATTTGCTCTGCTTGCGCATACATTACCAAACTCAGTGGTAGCGCCACTAAAGGAGGCGCAGTCGTTCACAGTGAAGCCGCTGCTGCAGCGTCCATGCTGACCTCCGCAGCCACAGCAGCCGCCAGTGCTGCAGTCGGAGCGGCAGGAAGCGATTTTTTGCAGAGAGCAGCAGCAGAAGAACAAGCCAGAGCGGCCCTGGAGATCGGGATCACGGCATGGACGGACGGCTCCGCCAACGAAGGAGAGCGAAAGCAGAGAGAGCAACAGCAGAGAGAGCAAAAGCATAGAGAGCAACGTGAGAGAGAGCGAAAGCAGAGAGAGCAACAGCAGAAAGAACAAAAGCAGAGAGAGAAACAGCTGCAGAGAGAGCAACAGCAGAGAGAGAAACAGCAGAAAGAACAAAAACAGAGAGAAACAGCAGAGAGAGCAACGTGAGAGAGAGCGAAAGCAGAGAGAGCAACAGCAGAAAGAACAATAGCAGAGAGAAAAACAGCTGCAGAGAGAGCAACAGCAGAGAGAGAAACAGCAGAAAGAACAAAAACAGAGAGAGAAACAGCAGAGAGAGCAACGTGAGAGAGAGCGAAAGCAGAGAGAGAAACAGCAGAGAGAGCAACAGCAGAGAGAGCAACAGCAGAAAGAGCAGCAGCAGAGAGAGCAGCAGCAGAGAGAGCAACAGCAGAGAGAGCAACAGCAGAGAGAGCAACAGCAGAGAGAGCAGCAGAAAAGAGAGCAACAGCAGAGAGAGCAACAGCTGAGAGAGCAACAGCAGAGAGAGCAACAGCTGAGAGAGCAACAGCAGAGAGAGCAACGTGAGAGAGAGAAAAAGCAGCAAGAGCAACAGCAGAGAGAACAACGCGAGAGAGAGAGCAGCAGCAGCAGCAGCAGCAGCAGCAGCAGAGTGAGCAGCAGCAGAGTGAGCAGCAGCAGAGTGAGCAACAGCAAAGAGAGCAGCAGCAGAGAGAGCAACAGCAAGAACAGAATCGGCAACTACATTGACATCATGCAACAAATGTTCCTTCAAATGTAACCTCTCAAAATTTCCAAGAAAACAATTCTCAAAGCAACGGCAGGTGGGTCTGCAATCACTGCACGCTGGTGAACCCGGCTCCATCGCAGCCAGAAACTGGGCTTGGGATTTGCTCTGCTTGCGCACAGACTACCGAACTCAGTGGTGGAACCACTAAAGGAGGCGCAGTCGCTCGCAGTGAAGCCGCTGCTGCAGCGTCCATGCTGACCTCCGCAGCCACAGCAGCCGCCGTGCTGCAGTCGGAGCGGCAGGAAGCGATTCTATCGAATGGTCCGATAGAGCTCAAAACCTGGCTTTGCATCTCAGAGTGGAAGACTGGGTAGCAGAGAGAGTTTTGGTTGTCAAAAGTATGCCCAAGTTTAAACTTTTTTTCCGAATCGGACCTCGCAGTGGCGATTGAGTCGTGTGGCGGGCTGGCGTTCGAAGACGATGCTCTGATCGTCTGATGAGCCAACTGCTTCGAAAGTGCAGCCGCTGTTCGAATGAGTTGCCACGTCACAAACTTGTTGCCATGGCAGCTTGCGAGTGCCAAATGTGTCCAGAGTGCTTTGAGAAATTCCTTGTTGATCTGAAAAGCAGCAGAATTCAGTGCCCTGTCTGCCAGGTGGCGTGCGACGATGAAGACAGTCTGGATTTCATGAGGATGCAGCTGATGGAAATGGAGGATGTGCTTGGCTCTGACACTGTGGAGTATGCAGTGGCACGCCTTGAAGTCCTTGTGCTTGGAGGTAATTCAAGCCAAAATATCGACGAAGGTTGGGAAGTGGTCGAAGCCCCAGACAGGAAAGGAAAAAAAACTCAAAATCTTCAAAACATGTCTCGACAGTTCCAGTTGTTACTTCGAATGGTTATTGTCCCCATGGAAATATTGGACTACCGAAAATGGGCACTTGACAATCCGACAGTCACTGCAAACTTTGCAAACAGGATGTCTGCAAGAAATGCTTCGGCTTCTGGGTTGTTCACCATCGGATGGACTGCGGCAGTTATCGGAAGCATGCAGAAGGTATTCATCAAAAATATTATAACAAAATGCACATAGCTGCTCAGAACCAAGGTCACTCGTCTACTGACAAAAGGCTGTACGATCAGATGATGAAGCTTCTGACTTTTCATTTGGTTTGCCCAAAATGTAGTCATTGCTATCAGCGTGTGTCCAAGTCTGGCGTTTTTGTGTTTCACTGTAGTTGCAGAAATTCATTCTGTCCATTTTGTCAAAGCCGTCAGATTGGACCTCACGAAGACTGCCAAATTAAAGGACTTCATGTGCACCACTATCGCCAGTGCTTCTTTAATTTGAAGCATGTAAAACAGACGACTCTACTTGATTTGCTGAGGAGAAATAAGGTCAAAGTGAGCGACGTATGCTCAAAGTTTGGCAAAGGTTGTGAGCTTCCCGATTTGAAGATGGACGGAAAGCTGAAAGTCTGTCCTTGTGCCGAAAAAGTTACTTATAAAAACCCAGGTATATGCGACAGGCACTACCGTGAGTGTCTAATTCAGCTCATCAATGCAAACAAACTCGATTTGGTGGATGTTGCCAGTGAGAATGAGTTGCTGGAGATGTTCAGAAGGTTTGGTTTGGCCCTGCCAAAAGTCAAAGCCTCCTACCCTGCTTCTGCTGCGAGAGAAAAAACGAGTATTTACCGCGAACGGCTGAAGGAAATGTTGCCACTTAGCGAAGACGAAGAAGCTATGGTGTAAACGTAAAATTGAGCAAGTTAGTCGAGCTGTTCATTCCTTCCACGGCTCTAGCGTTTGTTTTTAAATCGCCATTGTACAAAAAATCTAAAAATGCTCATGATCGATAGGTGGTGATGTAGGTGGTTTCTCGAGGAAGTATTTGATGGTACTATCATAGGCAAAGCATGTGTGTTTTTTATTGAACGAGTCACTTTGCTTTCGCCGGGACACCTATGTGTACTGTGCGTGCGTTTTATTCGCCTCTTCCTCTAGCCAGGGGCTTTGTCTTCGCTCTGTGAGGGAGGGGCGGGCGTCACTTGCGGCCGAGTTTCTGTCTTAATTTAAGACAAAAGTTATTTCTTGTAAGTTTCAGCGCACAATGCATCTAGCTGCTCAAGCAGTAAGAGCATCGGCAGAGACAAGTTTCGACAAGTAGATAAAAGTCACTTGCCAAAGTGAGCAGTGTAGGCAGAAACTGCTTGCTAGAAAAAATCGAGGAACTTTTTGACGAGCTGACTTTTTGACGGTACAGACTTACACGTGTCAAAAGAATTGTTTAAGTTTTTATTATATACTCGTATTTCATTTTTAATTTATTTCTCGTTGTTTCAGTGTCCTTTCTTTTTGTGTAGCACGAAATTTGCAGGTGCACAATTAATTACATTTGAGTCAATTACTGCGGAAACAATTAGGTTCGATTTTAAGCTGGTTTCATGAAATATTGCAATAAAATGAATGAACTTAAGCAAGCAATCAATTCATGTTTTTAACTGGAGACACTGAATAGTAAATTCTTGTATGCTTAATTGATTTGCAGTGTATTTTGAAGACATTCAATTGTCACTAACAAGCTTAGGAAATTCGTATGAAATTTTCGTGAAAAGATTTTTCGACTGCTTTATTTAAATCTATATTTCGATTGCTTTTATCTTTAAGTTTGCTTGTCAAAAGATTTAAATTATTGTTCACACCGACATCAAATCAAATAAAGGTCCGATTTCGCACTTGTCACACCTACTCGTACTCGCACTACGAGTAGGAGGTAACTTCTAAGTCAGCATTGATTCCTTTTTACATCGATTTCGATGGCAATGTTAATCAGCTTTTATTGGTTTTGGTATTAACTTTTTGTTTTGTTATAAGTATGATTGTTCAAAAGCCTTTTGTCTAGAATTGGGCAAGCCGTATTTTGTCTTCGCTTTCATAACAGTAGGTTTTCTCCAGTAACTCTTTAATCGCTAAAGTACACCCAGCAGCATGTTAAAGTTTCCACCCGGAAACCAGCCGTCAACAATTAGTAGCAGCTTTAATCCAAGTCTAGCCATAACTAGACTAGACTAGCCATAACTAGACTAGACTAGCCATAACTAGACTAGACTAGCCATAACTAGACTAGACTAGCCATAACTAGACTAGACTAGCCATAACTAGACTAGACTAGCCATAACTAGACTAGACTAGCCATAACTAGACTAGACTAGCCATAACTAGACTAGACTAGCCATAACTAGACTAGACTAGCCATAACTAGACTAGACTAGCCATAACTAGACTAGACTAGCCATAACTAGACTAGACTAGCCATAACTAGACTAGACTAGCCATAACTAGACTAGACTAGCCATAACTAGACTAGACTAGCCATAACTAGACTAGACTAGCCATAACTAGCGCAATCTCTCCTCACCAGCCTCAGCTGGGGCCAATTGTGACGCAAACTGCTTCACACAAAGTTCAGACGAAAACTGCTCGGGCTTAGTGTAGATTGCGTCACTTAAAGCTGAGATTTGATAAGCTGTATCACAGGTTTCGGGATGGAATCTTTGACAGGTTGCTGAGTGTTTACCGGTATATAGCTCGTACTCACTGTGTGTACGTTTTTATTATAATTGAACATTTTTTAAATATACTATTGAGACTTTCCATTGTCTTCACATTGCGTTGCGAATCCTAGATATTTTTTCTTATTTTCAAGTTTTACCTATATAGTAAATTTATTAAAATATTTAACTAGTGCCTAGTTGCCACGCTTACTTAAAGCTGCTAAAATCACTAGATATGCCACTCGCTATTGAATTAGATAGCAGCAGGAAAAGCTAAGTTTGCTACTGAAAAAAGTAAATATCCGGCGCTTTTTCAGCTTAAAAAGTATCTTCATGTATAATCTAATAGTATCTACAAGTACGTTTAATGAGTATGATCTTATATGGCTAGATTATATCATATTGCAATGATATTTTTGAGTTGCTCTTAATTTTAGACATTCATAATTAAATACTTTTTCCAACATTTTTCTTTTGCTGATGACCCTTTTAATTCTAAATTAGCTACATTTTGTTTAAATGAACTCATTGCAGCAAAGGCCTGTAGGCTTGCAGCACCAACTCGCATGGCATCAGCTAGTCAAAACATTGAGTGGCAATGCCAGCACTGCACATTTATTAACTCGGCAATGTGCGACACTTCCAATCCTAAAAGCCGCATCATCTGCAGCGTGTGTTCCAAGTCAGTCTCTTGTCAGGAGCTTCTGGATCTGAACCAGCGACAGCAGAGAGCACAGCATCTTGAACGGGCACCCAAGCCAAAGCTTCGTAAAGATCAACACCATGAACAAAGTTCTCACGATGCAGTCCGTGATTCGTGGAGTTTGCGAGACCCCGAAACGGATGCAGCAGCCGAACCTTTCAGCATTGGTATGTTTCAGCGACTTTCGAGGACACGGATGAGCGAGACAAGCAGCTCCTCGGGTCTTCGAAGACGCATAGGCGAAGAGCATGACCCGGACGCTGTAGAAGCGGATGACATTTTCACTAGGAGTTTGAAGCCGTTTTACCCTACTCAAAGTGCTACTCGAGGTATGCTGCATCATAAGCAAAATCGGCCAGTTAAAAAATCGTCACTCACAACAATTTCTGTTCGAAACTCTAAAGCAGCTCCAACGAAAACTACTGTTAGCAAAGAGTGCCCGGTGTGCACCGACGACAAGAAGCTGGTCGAGGTTCCCCTGTGCGGCTGCGAGGTCTGCAGCGACTGTCTGTGCCAGCAGATCGAGGTGCGCCTGATGCACGACAGCTCGGTGTCGGTGCTGACGTGTCCGGTGTGCGACAAGCTGGACGACCGAGCTCTGACGGACACGTCGTGCGAGTTTCCGCTGCTGCAGAGGTTGCTGGCGGGCCAGCTGAAGCCCGCAGTGATGAAGAAGCTGGATGAGAGACTGCGCGACTGGCGACTGAAGCTGACGGACAACTTCTGCTGGTGCAGCGGGTGCTCGAACGGTTTCGAGGTGTCGGAGCACCACGACAGGCAGGTGCGGTGCCCGCACTGCGGCAAGGAGACGTGCAGGAAGTGCGGCAAGGCGTGGCACGAGCGGCACCGAGGCGTGAGCTGCCAGCAGTTCGGCGAGTGGCGTCAGCAGACGGACTTGAGCGAGCGCGGACTGGCGCAGTTCCTGGAGAGTCGGGGCAGCTCGTGTCCAAAGTGCGGCTTCCAGTTCGAGCTGTCTCGAGGCGGCTGTCTTCACCTGACGTGCAGGCAGTGCAAGGCAGAGTTCTGCAGCGACTGCGGCAGTCTGTTTGTTCGACAGGAGTGCTGCGGCGGGAACAAGGGACTGCACTGCCACCACGGGTCGGAGTGCGTGGAGACGTTCAGAGACTGGCCGTTGGAGAAGGTTCGGCAGACGGCGCTGGATCGGGGCGTTGAGCTGGAGCTTGTCGGAGTGGCGGGCGCTGGAGGTCGGTGCAGCGTCCAGGAGCAGAAGGAGACGTCAGGAGGCGGTCTGGAGGACTCGGAGTGCGGGAGGCCGGTGATGGAGGCGGGTCTGTGCGAGTCGCACCTCAAGGAAGCCCTGGCCAGCGCCATGCGGGGCAAGAAGAAGAAGCTGAGAGAGCAGCAGCAGAACCAGCAAGAGAATTTCTTTTTGGATGTGAATGTGCAGAGTCAATTTGAAGGTGAAGATAGGCCAAATGATCTTTATGAGCAGCACAGAAAATATCTCAGTAGCCTTCAGCAGCAGCAGAGAGAGCAATGGGAGAGAGAGCGCGAGAAAGAGCTACTTGAGCGAGAGCAACACCAGAGAGAGCACCAGCAGAGAGAGCAACGTGAGAGAGAGCGACAGCTGAGAGAGCAGCAGAAAGAACAGAATCGGCAACTACATGAAAATCATGCAACAAATGTTCCGTCAAAAGTAGCCTCTCCAAATTTCCAAAAAAACACATCTCAACGTGATGGCAGCTGGGTCTGCAAGCACTGCACGCTGGTCAACCCGGCTCCGTCGCAGCCAGAAACTAGGCTTGGAATTTGCTCTGCTTGCGCACAGACTACCGAACTCAGTTGGACAGAGCAACGTGTGGGAGAGCAAAAGCAAAGAGAGAAACAGCTTTTTGACGGTGATTTCAAAACTAATATTCAAGCTGAAAATGAAAAAGTGAATGAAAGTGAGGCCTCCCTTCGCTCTCTGATGGTAGAGTTCGACTTAAGAAAGATTAGCGATGCTAAAATACTTTTTCAGCTTATGCAAAACAGCGAGTTTAAGGGCCGCGATCTTTACGACCTTGCAGAGGCTGCAAAGGGCAGCAATAACAGGTGCGATTATGTTGACTTCGTGAAAAGTTACTTGCAGTGCGAGTGCAGTTGCTGTTTTGATAAGTTTCCAAAGCACAAGTTATTACCAATGGCTTCATGCCAGTGTGAGTTGTGCCACGAGTGCTTTCGTAACTTCGTAGCAACGGCTATGACAGGTGGCGGGCATGTCACAGATCTTTGTTGCCCAATGTGCCAAGTACCCAATGCAAATCAAATAGAGGAGTTTGAAAGCCATTTCGGAATTCTTCTGCCACAGATCAAACAGATACAAGGCTTTAAACAATCTGAATATAAATTTGATGAAAACGTTGTTGATCTTGTCGAGAAGAAGATCACAGAGTGGAATCTTTTTCGAGATCCAAACTTTCGCTGGTGCAGCAGCTGTGGCTTTGGAATGGTTCTCGGAGACATCATGATCGGTTTAAAGTTCCAATGTCCTAATTGTGAGGCCTTTACCTGCAAAGAGTGCAAAAAGCCGTGGAAAGATCAGCATGAAGGCATTGACTGCGACCAGTTTGAGAAGTGGCTGATGGACAATGATCCAGAATATCAGGAGAAAGGTGTTGGATTTTTTCTACAAGCCAATGGCATTGAATGTCCTAATTGTCGCTTCCAGTACGCCTTAGCAAAGGGTGGTTCTCTGCACTTTACCTGCCGAATGTGCCGCTTTAAATTCTGCGCAGACTGTGACGGCGAGCATACAATTATTCACGGCAGAGGCCTGAGTTGCAAACACCCGAGAGACTGTCTCTTTTACCTTAGAGACTTTGGAGTGGACCGGCTGCAGCGGCTGCTGAATTTACACAAGGTGGAGTTCGAGAGCGAAGCTGAGAACCCAGTTGACAAATGCGAAGTGATGGAGCAGAAGGAAGTTGCAAACGGTTTGAAGGATGAGCCGTGCGGTGTCGATGTGAAACCGGGCCAGGCGAACCTGTGCGAGAAGCACTACATTGAGTACCTTGTATCGCTGGTGAACAAACAAAAGCTGGATCCCGTCAGTGTGATGGACGAAGGCGAGCTCAGGGGAGCCTGTCTACGGGAAGGAATTGACTTTTCAGGAGTCGGCGAGAACAACGTGGCTGCCCTGCGAGCTTTGATTGCTCAGCAGAAGCCACTTGTGAAGTGACTCACCATGACGGTACACTCTTCTAATATTTTTTAGAGATGTTCCCTATTTTCGAATCAGACATTTTCATGAATAGGATTACTCTGTATCAAATTACGCTCGTAGCAGTAGGAATACAGAGCCATTTTGCCGTCCGTCGAACTACCAAGAGGGGAATCCCCCCTGACAATTTTTTGCTGCCCTGGAACGGAGCAACGCAGGAAAACGAAATTAAAGATCGTTTTCTGGCTAACTTTTTGCTGCGCAACTTTTTAAACAACAATCAAGTCGCCAGCATTCCAGACCGTCGAGATACTCGACGATCCTGCTAGAAGATTGGATTTTTCTCTTAAGCCCTATTGTATTCAATGCTCCCCTCTGCGCCAATCAGCACTGCTTCTCAGTGCAGCCGTTCCAAGCCTCCAAATTTTATTAGCACGACGGCCACGTGTCTACATCAGCTTTGACTTCGTTGGTCACATGCCTTCACACAGGCGTAGCTTCTTGACCTTCAACAGGTAACATCAGGTGACTATGGACGGAAATGCTTTGAGAGACTAGCTGAGGATGTCCAGCAGTTGAGGTTTACCCACTGTCGAGGTTCGATCGGCGAAAATAAAGAAATTCGCAACAAGGTATGCATGTTGCCTGCGTTGCTCCGTTCAGCGCAGCATAAAAAGTTTTTTGGTAGTAAAAACGTAGTATCTTTTGTAATTCTACTGTTAATGGATCGATTTAATAGTTAGTTAAAATAAAAATTTTCGCTAATAGACATATTTAATTTCAAATACTTTGAACTTGTTTTTTCACACCCTAACACCCGTATTAACGGAACAAATGAGTCAAAATCTTATACGAGTGTACAATCTGAAAACTAAACTAAGAAAAAATCCTCAAAATATTTCTTTGAATGGGTTTTTCAATGTTTAATTTTTTAGTTATTTATTTGATATCCAAGGAAACATTGGAACTAGAAAATTATCTGCATGAGCTAAGTCTAAACAATGTCTTTGATTTTTTATTTTATTATTTTAATTTTTTACAGTAGATTTTTACCGTATGGGCCATTTTATCGTGACACAATTTTAAATCGTTTCAAATTATCCAAATTTTTTTATTTTATCTGGATTTTATTTCCATTTGAGACTATAATTTAAGTTATACTAACCATTTATTTGTGCTACGCTTCCGTTTTGTACTCTGACTAAGCCGAACTTTACCGTATTAGTTTCGATACTTTATACCAGTAGTATCGGCTGATTTTCATTCAACTCTAATTTTTTCAATCCAATGGTGAACAAATGACAGTTTTAATCCAACTCCAGCCATAACTCCACTCTCTCCTCACCAGCCTCAGCTGGGCTTTGTGGCGCAAACTGCATCGCCCATAGTTAAGAAGAGAACCGCTCAGGCGTAGTGTGGATTGCGTCACTTGGGACTGAGAGCTGGGAAAATTTGACCACTTGTTTCGGGATGGAAACTTTTAACAGGTTGTTGGGTGTGTACCGGTACATGTACACGCTCACTGTTTGTGCATTTCTTAAAATGCCAAACTAGGCCAATCAAAATTATTGTCCAATGATTTTTCATCCTTAGAGTTCATATTTTTCTACAATCTGCAATATTTTTCAATTGGACAACGGTTATATTTTTTACAATTGATCATACAAATTTTTATTTATAAAATATACAATTTCGACTTTTAATTGTCTTCGCATTGTTAGAATATTTTTGCAAGTGCCAAGTCGTTTTACTTCCTTTTAAGTTTTACACAGTAAAATTTATGAAAATATTTAGTTAGCGGCAGTAGCCGTAGGTTTAAAAAGCTGCTAAAATCACTAGATTTGCCAGTCGTATAGATGGATGCAGAAAAAGCCGATTTTGCTACTGAAAAGAATAAATGGGATGCATTTTAATAGAGTTTGATCTAATTTAATTGATCGTATGATCTATATCTAAAGTGAGTCGAATATTATATCGTTCTATTTAATGTATTATATTACAATGATATTTTTGAGAAGCTCATAGCTCGTAGCCTTAGAATTTTAATATTGCAAGCTTTCAAACATTGTTTTCTTGAACTAACGATCTTCTAATTCAAATTTAGCTAAATTTTGTTTAACTGAACTCATTGCAGCAAATCCCTGCAGGCTTGCAGCACCAACTCGCATGGCATCAGCTAGTGAAAACATTGAGTGGCAGTGCCAGCACTGCACATTTATTAACTCGTCTGTATGCGACACTTCTAATCCTAAAAGTCGCATTATCTGCAGCGTGTGTTCCAAGTCAGTCTCTTGTGAGGAGCTTCTGGATCTGCACCAGCGACAACAGAGAGCACAGCATCTTGAACGGGCACCCAAGCCAAAGCCTCGTAAAAACCAACAGCACAGGCAAAGCTTTGACGATGAATCCCGTGCTTCGTGGAGTTTGCGAGACGCCGAAACGGATGCAGCAGCCGAACCTTTGAGCATTAGTATGTCTCAGCGATTTTCGAGGACCCGGATGAGCGAGACAAGCAGCACATTGGGTCTTCGAAGATGCATAGGCGAAGAGCGGGACCCAGGTGCTGTAGAAGCGAATGACATTTTCACTAGGAGTTCGAAGCCGTTTTACCCTACTCACAGGGCTACTGAAGGTGTGCTGCAGTGGGATCAAATTCGACCGCTCAGAGCTATTTCTATTCGAAACTCTAAAGCAGCTCCAATGGAAACTACTGCTAGCAAAGAGTGCCCAGTGTGCATCGACGACAAGAAGCTGGTCGAGGTTCCCCTGTGCGACTGCGAGGTCTGCAGCGACTGTCTGTGCCAGCAGATCGAGGTGCGCCTGATGCACGACAGCTCGGTGTCGGTGCTGACGTGTCCGGTGTGCGACAAGCTGGACGACCGAGCTCTGACGGACACGTCGTGCGAGTACTTTCCGCTGCTGCAGAGGTTGCTGGCGGGCCAGCTGAAGCCCGCAGTGATGAAGAAGCTGGATGAGAGACTGCGCGACTGGCGACTGAAGCTGACGGACAACTTCTGCTGGTGCAGCGGGTGCTCGAACGGTTTCGAGGTGTCGGAGCACCACGACAGGCAGGTGCGGTGCCCGCACTGCGGCAAGGAGACGTGCAGGAAGTGCGGCAAGGCGTGGCACGAGCGGCACCGAGGCGTGAGCTGCCAGCAGTTCGGCGAGTGGCGTCAGCAGACGGACTTGAGCGAGCGCGGACTGGCGCAGTTCCTGGAGAGTCGGGGCAGCTCGTGTCCAAAGTGCGGCTTCCAGTTCGAGCTGTCTCGAGGCGGCTGTCTTCACCTGACGTGCAGGCAGTGCAAGGCGGAGTTCTGCAGCGACTGCGGCAGTCTGTTTGTTCGACAGGAGTGCTGCGGCGGGAACAAGGGACTCCACTGCCACCACGGGTCGGAGTGCGTGGAGACGTTCAGAGACTGGCCGTTGGAGAAGGTTCGGCAGGCGGCGCTGGAGCGGGGCGTTCAGCTGGAGCTTGTCGGAGTGGCGGGCGCTGTAGGTCGGTGCAGCGTCCAGGAGCAGAAGGAGACGTCAGGAGGCGGTTTGGAGGACGGGGAGTGCGGGAGGCCGGTGGTCGAGTCGGGTCTGTGCGAGTCGCACCTCAAGGAGGCCCTGGCCAGCGCCATGCATGGCAACAAGAAGACGCTGAGAGAGCAGCAGAATTTGTTTTTGCTCTTGACTCAGCGAGGTAAAATTGAAGGTCAAGATAAAGCAAATGATTTTTTTGAGCAGCAGATGAATCCACAGCGGGCTGAACAGCAGAGAGAGCAGCAGCAGAGAGAGCAGCAGCAGAGAGAGCAACAGCAGAGAGAGCAACAGCAGAGAGAGCAACAGCTGAGAGAGCGACAGCTGAGAGAGAAACAGCAGAGAGAGCAACATCAGAGAGAGCAACAGCAGAGAGAGCAACAGCAGAGAGAGCAACAGCAGAGAGAGCAACAGCTGAGAGAGCAACAGCTGAGAGAGCGACAGCTGAGAGAGAAACAGCAGAGAGAGCAACAGCAGAGAGAGCAACAGCAGAGAGAGCAACAGCAGAGAGAGCAACAGCAGAGAGAGCAACAGCAGAGAGAGCAACAGCAGAGAGAGCAACAGCAGAGAGAGCAACAGCAGAGAGAGCAACAGCTGAGAGAGCAACAGAAGAAAGAACAGAATCGGCAACTACATTGACATCATGCAACAAATGTTCCTTCAAATGTAACCTCTCAAAATTTCCAAGAAAACAATTCTCAAAGCAACGGTAGCTGGGTCTGCAATCACTGCACGCTGGTGAACCCGGCTCCATCGCAGCCAGAAACTGGGCTTGGAATTTGCTCTGCTTGCGCACAGACTACCGAACTCAGTGGTGGAACCACTAAAGGAGGCGCAGTCGCTCGCAGTGAAGCCGCTGCTGCTGCGTCCATGCTGACCTCCGCAGCCACATCAGCCGCCAGTGCTGCAGTCGGAGCAGCAGGAAGCGATTCTATCGAATGGTCCGATAGAGCTCAAAACCTGGCTTTGCAGCTCAGAGTGGAAGACTGGGTAGCAGAGAGAGTTCTGGCTGTCAAAAGCATGCCCAAGTTTAACGAGTTTTCCGAATCAGACCTTGCAGTTGCGATTGAGTCGTGTGGTGTCCTAGCGTTCGAAGACGATGCTCTGCTGAGCCAATTGCGTCGCAAGTGCAGCCGCTGTTCGAATGATTTACCGCGTCACAAACTTGTTGCCATGGCAGCATGCGAGTGCCAAATGTGTCCAGAGTGTTTTCGGAAATTTCTTCTTGAGCTGAAAAGCAGCAGAATTCAGTGCCCTGTCTGCAAGGATGTGTGCGATGATGAAGACAGTCGGGATTTCATGAGGATGCAGCTGATGGAAATGGCGGATTTGCTTGGCTCTGACACTGTGGAGTATGCAGTGGTGCACCTTGAAGAAAATTCAAGCAAAAATAGCGACGAAGGTTGGGAAGTGGTCGAAGCCGCAGGAAAGAAAGGGACAAAATCAAAAGCCTCTAAAGATGCCTCGACAGTTCCATTAAACACTTCGAATGGTTATTGTCCTCATAGGAATGGTGGACTACCGAAAATGGACACTCGGCAGTGCGAAAGTTACTGCAAAGTTTGCAAACGGAATGCCTGCAAGAAATGCTTCGGGTTCTGGGTTGATCACTATCGGATGGGCTGCAGCAGTTATCGGGATTATGCAGCAGGTATTCAACAAAAAGGAGATTATAACGAAATGCACATAGCTGCTCAAAAGCAAGGCTTCTCGCCTACTGACGCAAACCTGCACGATCAGATGATGGAGCTTCTGACTTTTGATTTGGTTTGCCCAGTCTGCATTCTTTGCTACCAACGAGTGTCCAAATCTGGAGTTCCTGTGTTTCACTGCAGATGTGGGCATTCATTCTGTCCATTTTGTCGAAGCCCTCAGTTGAGACCTCACGAAGGCTGCCAAATTAAAGGAATTCATGTGCACCACCAGCGCCAGTGCTACTTTTATTTGAAGCAAGTAAAACAGACGACTCTACTTGATTTGTTGAGGAGAAATAAGATTAAAGTAAGCGAAGCATGCTCAAAAGTTAACAAAGCTTGTGAGCTTCCTGATTTGAAGATAGAACGAAAGTTGATTGGTATATATCCTTGTACCGAAAAAGTTTCTCATAACAAGCCGGGTATATGCGACAGGCACTACCGTGAGTATCTAATTCAGCTCATCAATGCAAACGCGCTTGATTTAGTAGATGTTGCCAGTGAGAATGAGCTGCTGGAGATGTTCAGAAGGTTTGGTTTGGCCCTGCCGAAAGTCAACGCCTCCAACCCTGCTTTTGCTGCAAGAGAGAAGATGAGAGTTTACCGCGACCGGCTAAAAAAAATGGTGCCACCGCTGTTGGGTAGCAAAGAGAAAGAAGTTTTGGTGTAAATGTAGAACGTTGATGAACAAAACAGTTAGTCGAGCTATTCGTTCCTTCGCGGCTTTAACGTTTGATTTTAAATTGCCATGTTACAAAATCTGAAATGCTCGTTTCGAGTATGTGTTCAAGTTATTGTTTTAAAATGTTTCATAATTTTGTTAAAACAACATGTATTTTGCTGATTTTTTTGAGAAGTTTTGTAAGTTTCCTATGTTCAATAACTTCTGACTCTTTTTGATTTTATGCAAGTGATGAATCGTTGATGGTTTTTTACTTTTTCTCTGTTTATAGCCCTTGTATACTTTAATTTTGCATACTAGCGCATTGTCACTTACTTTTTTGATCGATAGGTGGTGGTGTAGGTTTCTCGAGGAAGTGTTTTGATTACACTACCGTAGGCAAAGCATATGTGTGTTTTATTATGAGTCACTTTGCTCTCTCTGGGACAGCTTTGTGCACTCTGTGTACGAGTACTTTGCGTGCGTTTTATCTGCCCCTTCCTCTAGCCAGGGGCCTTTCACCCCGTCTTCGCTGTATGGGCGAGGGCCGAGGGGCGGGCGTCACTTGCGGCCGAATTTTTGTCTTAATTAAAAAATATTTTCTTGTAAGTTTCAGCGCACAATGCATTCTAGCTGCTCAAGCACTAAGAGCATTGTCAGAGACAAGTTTCGACAAGTAGATAAAAGCCACTTGCCAAAGTGAGCAGTGTAGGCAGAAACTGCTTGCTAGAAAGAAATCAAAGAAAGCACGTGTAAAAAGCATCGTTTAGTATTTTTATTATATATTTCCATTTTGTATTTGTTTCTCGTTGTTTTGATGTCCTTTCTTTTTTGTGTCGCATGACATTTGCAGGTACACAGTTAATTACATTTGAGTCAATTTACTGCGTAGACAATTAGTTGATTTTAAGCTTGTTCTATGAATAATGGCAGTAAAATGAATTAGCTTAAACAAGCAATCAATTGATGCTCAATCGATTTGTAGTGTATTTTGAAAACTTTCAATCGTCACTACACGCAGTTGTTTGTAGGAAATTTTCGTGACACTATTTTTCGACTGCTAGTAAATAAAGTTTTCTTAAGTGTGTTCGTCAAAAGAGGTAAAGTGTTGTTTACACTGACATCAAATCAAATAAAGGTCCAATTTCGTGTGGTTACGCTCGTAACTCCTACAGCAGCTTTCATTCCTTTTTACATCGATAGTGCGACTTGATTGCTCATTCTATGATAATGTTAATCAGCCTTAATGATTTTAGTATTAAATTCTTGATTTGTTTAAAGTTTTTTTCAAAATCCAATTTGTCTAGAATTAGAATTATGTCTTCGCCTTCATAAGTTTCCACCTTAAGTGTGTACCTGTATACCGGTATGCTCACTGTTGATACGTTTCTTAAAAGTTTCCAAATTAGGCCAATCAAATTTATTGTCCAATTATTTTTATCCTAGTTCATATTTTGCTACAATAATTGATTTTTTTAAGTCAACAGCGGTATTTTTAACAAGATGGCTTAAAATATTTTTATAAAATATACTTTTGAGATTTAAATTGCCTTCGCATTGCATTGCAAGTCTCAAATCGTTTTTTTCTTTATAAGTTTTACATAGTAAAGTTAACGAAAATATTTAGCTAATGGTAGAGGCCACTGGTACTACTACGAGCTGCTAAAGTCACTAGATATGCCACTCTCTATTGAATTAGATAACAGCTGAAAGCGCTACTTTTACTACTAAAAGAGCATATGGGGCGGGTGTTTATTGACAAAATATACATAATCTAATCGCTCTTATGATATATATCTAACATGAGTAGTATAGGATACTATTTACCTATATTATATTACATTACTATGATATTCTTGAGTTCCTCCTAAGTTTTAAAAATTTATATTGCAAGCTTTCCAACATTGTTTTCTCAAACTGATTATCCTTTTAGTTCAAAGTTGACTAAATTTTGTTTAAATAAACTCCTTGCAGCAAAGGTTTGCAAGCTTGCAGCACCAAATCGCATGGCATCAGCTAGCCAAAACATTGAGTGGCAGTGCCAGCACTGCACATTTATCAACTCGGCTACGTGCGACACTTCCAATCCTAAAATTCGCATTATCTGCAGCGTGTGTTCCAAGTCAGTCTCTTGTGAGGAGCTTCTGGATCTGCACCAGCGACAGCAGAGAGCACAGCATCTTGAACGGGCACCCAAGCCAAAGTCTCGTAAAAATCAGCACCACAGGCAACGTTTTGACGATGCAGCCTGTGATTCGTGGAGCTTGCGAGACCCCAAAACGGATGCAGCAGCCGAACCTTTCAGAGATATGTTTCAGCGATTTTCAAAAACACGGATGAGCGAGACAAGCAGCTCCTCGGGTCTCCGAAGACGCCTAGCAGAAGAGCAGGACACGGGTGCTGTAGAAGCGGATGACATTTTCACTAGGAGTTTGGAGCCGTTTTACCCTACTCACAGGGCTACTGAAGGTGTGCTGCAGTGGGATCAAATTCGACCGCTCAGAGCGATTTCTATTCGAAACTCTAAAGCATCTCCAACGGAAACTACTGCTAGCAAAGAGTGCCCGGTGTGCATCGACGAGAAGAAGCTGGTCGAGGTTCCCCTGTGCGGCTGCGAGGTCTGCAGCGACTGTCTGTGCCAGCAGATCGAGGTGCGCCTGATGCACGACAGCTCGGTGTCGGTGCTGACGTGTCCGGTGTGCGACAAGCTGGACGACCGAGCTCTGACGGACACGTCGTGCGAGTACTTTCCGCTGCTGCAGAGGTTGCTGGCGGGCAAGCTGAAGCCCGTAGTGATGAAGAAGCTGGATGAGAGACTGCGCGACTGGCGACTGAAGCTGACGGACAACTTCTGCTGGTGCAGCGGGTGCTCGAACGGTTTCGAGGTGTCGGAGCACCACGACAGGCAGGTGCGGTGCCCGCACTGCGGCAAGGAGACGTGCAGGAAGTGCGGCAAGGCGTGGCACGAGCGGCACCGAGGCGTGAGCTGCCAGCAGTTCGGCGAGTGGCGTCAGCAGACGGACTTGAGCGAGCGCGGACTGGCGCAGTTCCTGGAGAGTCGGGGCAGCTCGTGTCCAAAGTGCGGCTTCCAGTTCGAGCTGTCTCGAGGCGGCTGTCTTCACCTGACGTGCAGGCAGTGCAAGGCGGAGTTCTGCAGCGACTGCGGCAGTCTGTTTGTTCGACAGGAGTGCTGCGGCGGGAACAAGGGACTCCACTGCCACCACGGGTCGGAGTGCGTGGAGACGTTCAGAGACTGGCCGTTGGAGAAGGTTCGGCAGGCGGCGCTGGAGCGGGGCGTTCAGCTGGAGCTTGTCGGAGTGGCGGGCGCTGTAGGTCGGTGCAGCGTCCAGGAGCAGAAGGAGACGTCTGGAGGCGGTCTGGAGGACGGGGAGTGCGGGAGGCCGGTGGTCGAGGCGGGTCTGTGCGAGTCGCACCTCAAGGAGGCCCTGGCCAGCGCCATGCGTGGCAACAAGAAGAAGGACCGTGTAGGTGCGCCGGACTTTCTGGCTGGCCCTATGAGCAGTAAGGTGGGCAAAGCGCAGCGACCTACATCTGCGCCTCTAGTGGCACCATCGAAATCTTTGAACCCGGGTCTCGCCCAGCGTCCCATGCGACTGGATTTTTTTTCGTCAAACAATAAACCGAAGCTGAATTTCAATCGTCGCGATTTGTCACCCACATTGTCGGAGATTTCAACTTCAGTTGACTTTGCCTGCCCGCATTGCACCGCCGTGTCTCCAACTGCGCCCAGCGTCTCCAATGGTTCGCGTGTTCTTTGCACAGTGTGCGGCAAAACCACACCTTCGAAGGGTGGATCGGGTGCAGATGGCGCTTTCAGTGGCTCGGATTCGATGTTTAACTCTTATGATGTTGATTTTGAAAGCTGTCTAGATATTTGGGATTGATATATTTGTTGACTAAAAAAATTCGAATTGTTTGTCTCATGTTTTATATCCTTATATATTGTTAGATTGACTTCCTATGATATATTCGATTTTTAACTTTATTGTTGGATTATGCTACGAATTATGCTACATTTTGTGTACAATTCTAAGAGCTAGTTGCTTACTAGCAGATATCATCATTGGGCTTTTGCAAGGTAAAATATTTATACTGCAGTTAAGGTGCATAAAATGTGCTATACTCGATTTCAAAGTTTTATTCGAAACATTGATAACGTCGTTTGCAAAAACTACATACAGTTTACAGCTGGTTTCTCACCTGCCAGTTTAAAGTTTCTCCACTTTGCTTTATTTTTAGTAAAGCTAATGATTATTTTTATATTTATTCAGATCATCCCCCTTGAGTGATGCGTGGTGCACGCGTTTTAATTGTATATCTATTGCCCATTGAGAGATTAAACTACAAAGGCAGGAATCCAATTCCTTTTGAGGTATTTTTTTGCCTGATTCCTGATTGTTGAGGCAGGACTCTTCTTGTGCAGCCTTGAACTTCCCCTGTATCTTAAATTTCAAAGTTGTAACTTTGAAGACAGACTTCACTTTACTTCCCACAAAGCCCTGACTAACTTACTACTGAAACTTTCTCGAACGGAAACTACTAACAGTAGCGTAAAAGCAAATTTGCCTCAACCTCTGAAGCTATTTTCTACTACATATGCAATATTGCAAAGTCTATCCACAAGTTTTCGTTTGATTTTCCTTCTTGGGTTAATCATTTTATATCGATCAAGCGTCTCGTTACAAGACGGATACAATTGCTTCAACCTAAGTGTGTCCTTGCATAATACCAGCGTAATTTTGTGATCAACTAACGACTAACTTCCAACGTGTCAAGATTGTTATTTCAAACAGCGCCACAATATTGTATTTATTTTTAATGTTTCTAAAGCTTTCGTCTGGTTAATTTTTATTAATTGTCGATTGTCTTATTTAAAATTATTGTTTCAATTTCAATTTAGGTTTCAATTAAATTTGTCAAATATTGTGGTCATGAGGATTTCATATTATGCGAGTAATTGCGTGTACAATAAAACACAATTGTAAGACGGAAAGCATTTTATTTTGCCAAAGCTTGGCTAGGTGTAATTGCTCTTCTTTCTTATTATGTTTACTTTCGAAAACTTATGTCCAGCAGAATAGTCCCAGAAGATTTGATGTATGAGAGATTCAAGTTAGACCTCTCAGAAAAGTAGACGAGTAAAGATTTGAGCCGTAAAATCTTTCCCATTACCCGAACAAATTTTCCATACAGAAAACGTCTGTGTACACTGAGAGAGGTGGGAGAGGTCGGCATGTGGCTGTGGTTGTTTGAAGAAGGCAAACAAACCAGGAAACGGTCTCCGTCTGCCTTAGCAAGGTTAGACACCACTTTTAGTGTGCACGTTCAGTATGATAAGCAGTCCATCATAGGTGGTTGATTTTTTTATTATTATTCTTTTTTAGCACAATCATCTGGATCCTTTCTGGCTTATTCTTGTTTGGGGTTAATAATTGCCTAGCCTAGTGGTTGGAGCGTCGGACTCACGACTTGAAGGTCAGGGGCTCGATTCCCGATCCCACTGGAACCTGTTCCTGTTCACCCAGCTGTAAAATGGGTGCCAGCATTAGCTGGGGTAATTGAGGGTGTGTGTGGCGACTCCCCAGTCCTTGGACTGAACAGCCGTACGCAGCCTTCAGATACGCCGCGCAATAGCTGCGGCTGAGCTGTCGGTTGCACGGGAGTACGACATTTGCTTGCAGGAATTTTGCTTGCCGAGCTTTGCTTGCGGAATTTTGCTTGCCGAATTTTGCTTGCCGAACTTTGCTTGCCGAACTTTGCTTGTGGAATTTCGATGTATGCTTCCTAGAAATTCGCAATCACAATTGCAAGGTTTTAACTTGCCGAATCATCTTGTTTGCTTGCTTGTTTGATTGCTTTTGAAGTCGGTCAGTCAATTATTACTTACTACAGATGCTTTGAAAGTGGATTCTTATCAGCGTCGACGTAAACTGACTTGACACTGAGCTTTTTCAAACTAGGCTTATAGAGTTTCATTCTAAGAATTTAGTATATCGAATGATTAGAGATTTAGAATAGGTAGATAGGGATCTGTAACAGTATAAATCTTTGTAGTTCTGATTTCCACAAGAAAACTGGCTGACAAACCTCGGCAAGCATAATTTCTGCAAGCAAACTTCTCGCAAGCAAATTTCATAGACCCGGTTGCACATCTGGCCCAATTGGGGCAGGTGAGATTAATCAATTACTGTTATTATTTTTTTTGAATTACGAGTAATAACCTGCGTATCATGCAGTCCTTTAGCTTCTCCACTGCCTGAAGCTGTGAAAGACCTATGACTCATTGGGTGACCAAATTAATTGCTGTCAGTTGAAGACAAAACAAGCAAAACATTTATTTGTTAATATTCTACTGATAGACTGCTAATACAATAAGTGTCTTCAATTTCAATGAAATTTCTCTTTAAAATAATATCACTTTTTAACCGTAATATATGTGAAATATCATTTAAACTTGTTAGAACTTAAATTGTTTTTTACAAAGTTTAGAAATGATCTTTCTGCGTTATCATTGCTCTGTGAAATTCATCTGTTTATGTATCTGACTTCTCACTTTCCTGTGCGATTTAAGACAGCTCAAACGCTGTTACGTCTATGGATTGCGTCAACTGGGAGTGCAAGATTTGCACTTTTAACAACGAGTTTGTCGCCTTCTGCCTGCCAGTCAGCGAAGGACGCATCTTCTGCAAAGTTTGCGAATCCTGTCACGGCTTGAAGGAAATTGTGACTGATGTAAACCAGCGCACTGGTCAATACCTGTGCATCAGGTGCACTCTTCTCAACCCAAGAAGCCGCCACTATTGCTCCGCCTGCGGTTCTTGGCTGCTTTTTGTGTCAGAGTCGCCGCCTGAATCAGAGCAGCTGCAGTCTGAGCTGTCCTTCCTAAGCTTAACATCTCGGTCACTCAGTGATGTTGATGAGGACAATGAAAATAACGAAGAGATGATAGACTTGATGTTAAGATTCAGTTTCACTAAACTGGAACACTCGGCTAACTTTATTAAGCTTCGCGAACAGCCAGAGTTCCGGAATTTCGATCCAAACGATTTGGCCGAAGCTGTTCGCAGTTGCGGAGACCAGCTTGACTACGTGGACTTTGTGAGTGCGTACTTCAAGAACGAGTGTCCCATCTGTTTTGATAGCTTTCCCAGGCACAAAGTTCTTCAGATGGCCTCCTGCCAGTGCAAGTTGTGCTTCAGCTGCTTCCGGAACTTTGTGACCGCCAGTCTGGACAACAACGATCATGTGTCTCATCTTCAGTGTCCGATCTGTAACACACCGGACTCTGAGAACGAAGCGGAGCTGGAGAACTATTTTGAGTATCTGCTAATTCAGGTGAAAAGCTTTCAGCATGCTGAGATCAGGTTCGAAGCTGACAAGATCAACATGCTCGAGCAGAGGCTTCGCGATTGGAACCTGATGCGGGACCCGAATTTCCGGTGGTGCAGCCACTGTCCAAATGGAGTTGTACTGAGTGAGCAGATGCGGGGTCTGAAGTTCCAGTGCAACCAGTGCTCAAAGTACACGTGCAAGCAGTGCCGCAAGCAGTGGCGAGAGCAGCACGAGAAAATCAGCTGCGAGCAGTTCCAGCAGTGGCTGGTGGAGAATGATCCGGACTACCAAGCGAAGGGAGTGGCAGCGTTTCTAGAAAACAACGGCATCGAGTGTCCGAAGTGCAAGTTCAAATACGCTCTGGCGAAGGGCGGGTGCATGCACTTCACCTGCCGGCCGCCGTGCCGGGCAGAGTTTTGCTCAGGTTGCGGCGGCTTTTTCAAAAGACTGCACGGTCGAGGTCTCGTCTGCGAGCATCCGAGAGACTGTCTGTTCTACCTGAGAGACTTTACTGTGCGAAGTCTTCAGAAGCTGCTCAGCGACCACGGGGTTCAGTACGAGACGGCTGCAGAAGGCGCCGCTTCTGGCACCTGCGATGTGATGGAGCAGAAAGAGAGTGGCAATCTGGTTGACGAAGCTTGCGGCAGACCCGTTGAGGGTCACGCAAAACTGTGCGGCAAGCACTACAAAGAGTACCTTGTATCGCTGATCAACAAGAATCGCTTGGATCCAGTTGAGGTGATGGACGTTGAGCAGTTGAAGGAAACTTGCAGAAGGCATAAAATTGAGGTTCAGAATAGTATTTCCACAGATTCGACAGCTTTGCGTGCACTGATCGTGCGCCAAGTTCCGCTTCGGTCTTAATTTTTATCGAGACTAAGCCTGTTTAAATAGCGAAGACAATCGGATTCTTTTCTTATATATCCTTGCCTTTCTTTTGCTCATTTATAAGTTTTGATAGTTGCCACACAATCAAGAGTGTACCTACATTACAAGTACGACTACAACTACGTATATACCAGATGGTTTTGTATTTTCTGAATACTGCTTAATTATGTGTTTTCATATGGTTTTAACTTCCGAAAACATTATCCGTAAACGTTCTTTAAAGACACGCTAAACGTATTCTCGATTTTATCATTTCGAGTGTTCTTACCGCTCTGATGGTGACAAATTTATAATTCTAATGGCATTTTTTTGGTTTTCTGTGAACTATTACTGTACATGTATTTTGTTGCAAATTTGAAGTGCCAGGATATTAAATTTACTGCATTGTGCAAATTTTATCCCAGTAAAACTTTTTTGAATGCAAAGTATTGCAGTTATTAGTATTTTTTTGTGCGAAAAGTCTTTTTACTCTAGCTAAAGGCCAAATTTTATAAGAAGAAATAAACTTTTCCGTTTTTTTTATCTGCTTAAAATGCCAGTTCTTTCAATTGGCTGTGTTTTCTAGTTATCGTTTTACAGTTATGTAAGTAGCTATCGCTTTTATATAGGAAGTTTTTGTTGTTGCTGATGAGACTATTTTTTAGTTATCGTTTATTGGTACTGGAATTCAGGTAATAATCTATTAGATCAATACGTTTTAAAAGCCAATGTCGAGCAGCAGATAAGAATGGATAGGATAGCAAATAGCCAAAGCTAAATGACTAATGAATTTAGTTTTAACTTTTTAGTTAGAGGCAGGCAGGGGCTGTGTGCACCCTGGCGCACTTTAAGCGACATTGTCACACAACCGGCGAGAGGCATTGCTGCCCATTCCGCCGACTCCCCTGAGCAGGCACACAAGCGCGCGGATATGTACACAGTCATACGCACAGGCACACACTCACACAGGAGTGTACAGCTGCCCTAACTTTATTTATTGTTAGGCATGCACAATTTACTGTGACATAGGGGTTAGGCCTTAAGGGCGTTAATTGCACGAACAGAGCCAAGCCGAGATTCCAATTTAGTCCCAGATTAATTTAGATTACTGCTGACTGCAATTGGAATCGAGCCTGGGCCGCTGGAATATCAGAGCGCCGCGCTGGACCCCTACTAGGGGGGGGGGGGTGTAGCCTACCGGAAGGGGTTTCAGCCTAGTGGTTGAAGCGTCGGGCTCATGACTTGAAGGTCGGGGATTCGATTCTCGACCCACTCGGAACAATTTGTGTCCTTGATTGAGCAAGACACTTAACTCTGCATTGCTTCAGTTCACCTAGGTGTAAAATGGGTGCCAGCATTAGCTCGGGTTATTGAGGGTTGGGTGTGGCGACCCCCCCCCCCAGTCCTTAGACTGAACAGCCGTACGCAGTCTTCAGATGCGCGGTGCAATAGCTGCGGCTGAGCTGTCGCCTGTCGGTTGCACATCTGGCCCAATTGAGGCATGTGTTATCATTTTTTTATTACGAGCTATTATTATTGAAGAAAGTATTTTATATTTTCTCATGCTGACCACTCTCGCCGCCCAGTTCCACTTGCTCTCCATGACGTCATCAATAGTAGACTGCAGTTTCTGCGGCGACAATCCAGCCGCAGTCTACTGCAGTACGCCCGCCTGCAGTCGCAACATTCTGTGCCGCAGCTGCGACTCGCTCTGGCACGGACACCCCAATCGTAAAAATCACGTGACCGAACCTTATCATCAGCAGCAGTCTGGCCTTGCAATTACTCCGTCTAGCACTGAAGTTTCATCGCGCAGATTTTTTAACATCGAATTTTGGATTTTTAATGGTCCAGCAGTTCTGCTCTTTGCATTGCTATTGCTGAGCCTGTGCGGCAAAGCTGATACTCCGTCTTGATGCCAGATCAACTGGTTGATTCTTCATTTGTCACGGAAGATGTTGAATCCTCTTCATAGATTTCCGGATGGCTAAGAAGAAAGTTGTAAACCAGCCGTCTGATGCGGCTTCGAATCGTCTTTAAGGATTCTGTTGTACTGCATCTAATGGACTCGATCTGATGTGATGAAAGCTGGTCGTTGATCACAGCCTGAAAAAGGAAATCAATATTTGATTGTACTTTTTTGATTGTCAATTCGTTTAGAAGATTTTGACTTTTCAGCAATATATCAATAAGCGAGCAATTGTTGTTAAGCGAGCAACCCTACCCGATTTAAAATAGACTGTTACAGACTGATGATACTATACTTATGGTAAAAGTACAAATAGATGTCACATGAGGTTTTGAATAAATAACTCGCGGACGTATTAGCCAATCGATGAAAAAACGCGCTTTCTTTTTGCTTCCTGTTGCGATAGTTTGCTATCAATGTGCTGAATATGTTAAATAAATGTGCGTATTTAATGAGATTCTTATGTGTACCAAACGGATGTTGGCTTGAAATGATTTTCAGATTTTTAATAGTTTTACTCCAACAGGCAACATTAAATGTAGTTTTTTAGCTTCCACTTAATAATAGCACAAGCATTAGAGTAGAAATATGTATCGCGTTATTTGGTCATAATAATAAATTCGTCAATGAAGGTTGTAGCCTAGTGGTTATAGAGCGTCGGACGCACGAGATAAAGGTCGGGGGTTCGATTCTCGACCTACTCGGGGGGGGGGCGGGAATTTGTGTCCTTGAGCAAGAAACTTAACTCTGCATTGCTTCAGTCCACCCAGCTGTAAAATGGGTGCCAGCATTAGCTGGGGTAATTTAGGGGGTAATTGAGGGTGTGTGGAGTAACCCCCCAGGTCATTGTACTGTACAGCCGTACGCAGCCTTCAGATGCGCCGCGCAATAGCTGCGGCTGAGCTGTCTGTTGCACATCTGGCCCAATTGGGGCAGGTTTAATCAAATATTAGTTTTTTATTGTTCTGAGGTGTTGTTTTGTGAGATTCTATAATAATTTCAAATAGTAACGACAGTAAAAAAAGTTCAAGGCTCACGGTTTACAACTTTCGAACGAAGTTCCATCTGGTTCTAGATAGCAGAGTCCCGATTATTTAGGACAACTTTTTTTAGGTCAATCAAATATTAACCAAGCAGTCAATACTCCCCATGAGCGCAGTATGGCTACAGTAGACTGCAGCTTTTGTGGCGATTACCCAGCCGAAGTGCAGTGCGAAACAGCCGGCTGCAGCCGGAATCTGCTGTGCAAAAGCTGCGACCAGATTTGGCACAACCATCCGAATCGGAAAAATCACCAGGTCAGACCCTACCAGCCCGGGCCGGCCGCTGGTGCTTCAGCGGCGCCCGTCGCCGCTCCGCGATCTCCCCAGTCAGGCCGCCCGCCGCCGAAACGACCGCCACCGCCTCAACCAACATTTCCGCCACCCGCTTCTAGCAGCAGCGGTGGCTGGCAGTGCCAATTCTGCACTTTCATCAACGAAGATTCTACGCGAAGGATATGCAGCATTTGTGGCAAGAGTGACGGAACACCTCCGATTGAGTTGAAGGAAGCCAGTCCTCCTGCAGGTAGCAACAACAATCGGTCAAATTCTGGCACAGGTGTTGCTAAACCGACAGTAGCTGGTGGTTCCTCTCAGTCTGCTTCTTATTCGTCAGCTGTTTTGCCTAGCGAGTCTGATAGAGGATCGAGCGGAACATTCGATTCTCGGGCACCGGCTCACCAGAAGCCTGACAATGCTGCTCACAGTGTTGGCCGTACAGATACTAATGATAGTGACCTAGCTTTTGGAAGCAATAAGAATGCGCACCAGAATTCATTTTTAGACGTAAAAAATCAGCAAGGTCAATTTCAAGGTCAAGATAAAGCAAATGATCTTTTTGAGCAGCAGAGACAGTATCTCAATAATGTTCAGCAGCAGCGGAGAAATCCACAACAGGTTGAACGGCAGAAAGAGCTGTCGCAGCGAGAGCAACACCAAAGAGAGCAGCAGCAAAGAGAGCTACGTGAGAAAGAGCAACAAGAGAGAGAGCAGCAGCAGAGAGAGCAACAGCAGAGAGAGCAGCAGCAGAGAGAGCAACAGCAGAGAGAGCAACAGCAGAGAGAGCAACAGAAAAGAGAGCAACAGCAGAGAGAGCAACAGCAGAGAGAGCAACAGCAGAGAGAGCAACAGAAAAGAGAGCAACAGCAGAGAGAGCAACAGCAGAGAGAGCAACAGCAGAGAGAGCAACAGCAGAGAGAGCAACAGCAGAGAGAGCGACAGCTGAGAGAGCAACAGCAGAGAGAGCAACAGCAGAGAGAGCAACAGCAGAGAGAGCAGCAGCAGAGAGAGCAACAGCAAAGAGAGCAACAGCAGAGAGAGCAGCAGCAGAGAGAGCAACAGCAGAGAGAGCAGCAGCAGAGAGAGCAACAGCAAGAACAGAATCGGCAACTACATGAGCATCATGCAACAAATATTCCGTCAAAAGTAGCCTCTCAAAATTTCCAAGAAAACAATTCTCAAAGTGATGGCAACTGGGTCTGCAAGCACTGCACGCTGGTAAACCCGGCTCCATCGCAGCCAGAAAATAGCCTTGCAATTTGCTCTGCTTGCTCACAGACTACCGAACTCAGTGGCGGCGCCACTAAAGGAGGCGCAGTCGCTCGCAGTGAAGCCGTTGCTGCAGCGTCCATGCTGACCTCCGCAGCCGCAGCAGCCGCCAGTGATGCAGTCGGAGCGGCTGGAAGCGATTCCAGCACAGGCTTTACTGAATGGTCCGATAGAGCTCAAAACCTGGCTTCGCAGCTCAGAGTGGAAGACTGGGTAGCAGAGAGAATTCTGGTTGTCAAAAGCATGCCCAAGTTTAAAGAGTTTTCTGAATCGGACCTTGCGATTGCGATTGAGTCGTGTGGCGGCCTGGCGTTCGAAGACGATGCTCTGATGAGCCAACTGCGTCGCAAGTGCAGCCGCTGTTCGAATGAGTTACCGCGTCATAAACTTGTTGCCATGGCAGCATGCGAGTGCCAGATGTGTCCAGAGTGTTTTCGGAAATTTCTTCTTGATCTGAAAAGCAGCAGAATTCAGTGCCCTGTCTGCCATTGTGTGTGCGATGATGAGGACAGTCGGGATTTCATGATGTTGCAGCTGGTGGAAATGGCGGATGTGCTTGGCTCTGACACTGTGGAGTATGCAGTGGCGCACCTTGAAGCTTCCGGGCGCGGAGGTAATTCAAACAAAAATGGTGACGAAAGTTGGGTAGTGGTCGAAGCCCCAGGCAAGAAAGGGAAAAACTCAAAATCTTCAAAAGATGCTCCGGCAGTTCCAGTTGTCACTTCGAATGGTTATTGTCCCCATGGAAATAGTGGTCTACCGAAAAAGGGCACTCAACAGTTCCAAAGTTACTGCAAACATTGCAATCAGGATGTCTGCAAGAAATGCTCTGGCTTCTGGACTGATCACCAACAGATGGACTGCAACAGTTATCGGGTTCATGCAGCAGGTATTCATCAAAAAGATTATAACAAAATGCACATAGCTGCTCAGAACCAAAGTCTCTGGCCTACTGACGCAAAGCTGTACGATCAGATGATGGAGCTTCTGACTTCTGAATTGGTTTGCCCAGACAAAGACTGCAGTCTTTGCTACCAGCGAGTATCCAAATCTGGAGTTCCTGTGTTTCACTGCAGATGTGGACATTCATTCTGTCCATTTTGCCGAAGCCCTCAGAAGAGAGCTCACGGTGGCTGCTCGATTAAAGGACTTCATGTGCACCACCATCGCCAGTGCTTCTTTAACTTAAAGCAAGCAAAACAGACGACTCTACTTGATTTTCTGAGGAGAAATAAGGTTAAATTGAACGAAACATGCTCAAAGGTTGGCAAAGCTTGCGAGCTTCCTGATTTGAAGATGGAACGAAATCTGATTGGTGTATATCCTTGCACTGAAAAAGTTACTCATAAAAAGCCAGGTATATGTGACAGGCACTACCGTGAGTATATAATTCAGCTCATCAATGCGCACAAGCTCGATTTGGTAGATGTTGCCAATGAGAATGAGCTGCTGGAGATGTTTAAAAGGTTTGGTTTGGCCCTGCCAAAAGTCAAAGCCTCCAACCCTGCTTCTGCTGCGAAAGAGAAGGTGGTGAGAGTTTACCGCGACCGGCTGAAAGAAATGGTGCCACCGCTGCGGGTTAGCAAAGAGAAAGAAACGTTGGTTTAGGTTGTTGAAACAATCTAAGAGTAAGTGGGAACGCGCGTAATGTGGGAGCGGATATCTGTACTAACACGTTTACTCTTTAAACTACATATGTTCTTAAACAAGCATAAGTATCTTTAATCTTTTTTATTCTCTACATTATCATAAATTCCTGCTACCACGAATGATCTTTGAAACTATTTACATTTTTAGTAATGTTATTTCTTGAGCTCACGTTTTAATATTTGATAAATCAACTACTCTGAAGTAGACAAACATAAAATATATAATTCAAACTCTTTTCAATCTGTCTTTTTTCTTAGAAACAAAGCTACTTCTATGTAAAATTTGACACTTGCCACTTGGCTACACTACTAACGACGTCTCTGAAATATAGCCGGCTTTTTTATTCTGATTTTGATCCCGATGAGTGTCAGTGCTTCCAGTTAATCAAATAATCCAGTTGATATATTAAATGCTGACGTACATACTCTTTCAGTTTCATGTAATGTCATTTCGAATTCAGTAGGTTGAGAAATTCCAATACCAATCTTATCCGTCTGTGCTTTAGCTGTCGTCACGTGCCGAAAGTTTGTTATTATTATTATTTTCTTTTGCTGCTCAATTATCTAACTACGAGTATCTAGCTAGGCTTTCATCAATGCTTATTCAATCAGATATAATTTCCTATGGTTTCGTTGTTGTAACGTACTTTGTAATGCAATGTTTAATGATTTATTATGAGGAAAAATGCTTTAATAATTTTAGCTTTGAGATATTGCTATTCTGCTTCCAATTGCTATCTTGAGCATTAATTTACTTGGTTGTTGGTCAAAGTTCTCGGGGATACTCGTACTTTTTAGGGGGGTGCCTGCTATCTTTGTGAAGGCTTTATTTTGCTGTTTTTGTTATTTTTTCGAAAAAAAAGAGATTATTTATAGCAAACATCTTTGTCTGTGATAGTTTAACTAGAATAAGGTGATTTATAAAACTGATAAAGGAATAGGTTCTTATAAAATTTGGTTTGTAATAGATTTGCATGAATATTTGCTCCTTGCTCATTTGAGCGCCCCGAAGGGGGTACTAGATTGCTAGTTTATATACTATTTATAATGTTATATGATTACTATAGGTTCCTAATATGCTGGCTTCAGTGATTGAATATTTACTCGGCTATTACAAAAGGTCAAAATGGTTGAAAACATTAACGTACTTGTCTTGTTATCACATGTTGCTAAGCAGGCAAACTTGCCTTTTCTTGCTGCCAATCAGCTACCGGTAATTGTGTCAAATTAAATATTTTATTTCACAAATTTGTCTGTAATTTATTTCTCTGATTGAAATCAAATATACCAGATATTCCAGAACGTGTATTTTAGAATTGACTGCATTGTTACTGCGTTTGTTTCTTTTCAATTTAATTTAAATTAAATTGGCATCTGAGCGATTCGCTCATGAGCCTTAGAATCTGAGCGATTCCCCATGAGCCTTGATATCTGAGCGATTCCCCATGAGCCTTAGCATCTGAGCGATTCCCCATGAGCCTTAGCATCTGAGCGATTCCCCCATGAGCCTTGGTATCTGAGCGATTCCGCCATGAGCCTTGGTATCTGAGCGATTCCGCCATGAGCCTTAGCATTTGAGCGATTCCCCATCAGCCTTAGCATTTGAGCGATTCCCCATCAGCCTTGGCATCTGAGCGATTCCCTATGAGCCTTGGCATCTGAGCGATTCCCTCATGAGCCTTAGCATCTGAGCGATTGCCCATGAGCCTCAGCATCTGAGCGATTCCCCATGAGCCTTGGCTTATGAGCGATTCCCCATGAGCCTTAGCATCTGATCGCAAGCCTTCTGACACTAACTGCCAGAAGCACTAATAGTCAGAACAGAAACATTCCAGTTATACGCTTGTCTTATATATTTAGGTAATTAGCCTATCTCCATCAGAGTACTAGTAGTGATGTCATAAAATACACTGGAGTAGTCTCTATGCATGGTACAGTTAATAACATTTTTTCGTTGCTTTTCTTAAGAAACCATAGCCTCTATAATAAAAGTTAATACCTTCATGAAACCTTGCAAAGCATGTCAGAAACCGAGCCGTGCCAATTTTGCGGCGACGACCCAGCGGAAAAAGAGTGCTCCGTTGCTAGTTGCAGTAGGAAGCGGCTGTGCTTAAGCTGCGATAACATTTGGCATGGACATCCTGCCAGGAAAGACCATCACCGAATTGATATTCAGCAAAGTGCAACTCATACAGGTTTAAACTCTGTACTATCGAGTGACGGGCGTCAATCTAACTTTCCAACGATAGAACGTGATCCTGGCCAGCCAATGAGAGAGCGTGATTCTGGCCAGCCAATGAGAGAGCGTGATTCTGGCCAGCCAATGAGAGAACGCGATTTTGACCAGCCAATGAAAGAACGCAATTCTGACAAGCCAATTAGACAGCGCGATTCTGGCCAACCAATGAGAGAACGGGATTTTGACCAGCCAAACATAGGTCAACATGTTAATCCTGTCAACAAGAGGAATGAAGACTTAAGCGTCGGCAGTCATAATTCTGGCCAGGCGACTGGTATACCTTGGACATGTGCTCATTGCACTGCTATAAATGACTTCAACTGTAACTCTGACACCACAAAAAATGATCGCCTTACCTGCCAAGTGTGCTCGAAGACCAGCAGCCTCGCGGATGTTGTAGAGAGCGTCAAGGCTTTTACTGGCAAAGTCTTGTGTGTAAAATGCACATTGCTAAACGACTCACATTCAGTAAAATGTGATGGTTGTGATAAAACGCTTGTTGCTGTTCCTATTCAAGGTGCTTCTTCGGCAAGATCCCAGCCTTCTGAGTATTCAAGTGGTGGAGCTGTCGCTAATGATTACAGCAGACCTTTCTTTAAAGCTGAAACTGCTCATTATGATAGAACCGGCGATTCTGCAGGTCATGAAGCTGCTGCTAGAAACACTGATGTGCAGTCTGCAACGAGCAGTGTGCTGAATGGTGGTACTGATGGTGATACCTTAGAAGACGATCAGTGTCCGAAATGTACCTTTAAAAACCGATTAACTGCCACTGTTTGTGAGATGTGCGATGCTGAAATCCAACCGGCAAGTCATTTGAGCGTTGTAAGGAATAGGTCATCTGGTGAATTTGATCGTGAGCGACATGGAATTGACGATAGAGTTTATAGACTTATGGGAAATGGCCTTTCCTATGAGCAAGCTTGCAGAGCTGCATCGGACCAAGTAGATGACACTTCTGTCAGGCCAACTGAATTCTCAAGTAGCGCCAAGGAAATTGCTGGAGTTGTGCCAGAGACTTTCGAACCAGCGGTCTGTTTTGCTTGCTGTAAATGCCTACGTAACGTTAAAGAGACTGATCCTTTTGAGGTAAAAATTTGCGGCTGCAAAATATGCATGAAATGCTTCTGTAAAGCAATTGAAATCAGTAGTGTTTGTCTTGGTGCCTTATTTTGCTTCTGTTCACGCGCGTTAAAAGAGAAAAGAGATCGTAATGAGCATTACAGTAACGCACGGCTTCAAATTCGCCAAAAGCTCGGTGATGCAGAATCGGCATCAATCCTTGAGCGCTTCGAACAGAAGCTGTCTGACTGGAGGCAACGGGAAGGCTTTTCTGATCCATCTGCCGCTGTCAAATATGCTCCTAAATTTTTTTGTCGGAAGTGCCATCTAGACAAAGACTTATGTGACAAGATTGGTCCTCCGACATGCTCTTGTTCCGTGTGCCAAGATTGCTTTTCCACTGATGTTTTTCGTAAGCTGGTTGATGGATGCTGTGACAAGTATAAAATAAAGTGTCCGGCATGTTATAGATGCTTTCTTTCAAGTACGTCTGACTGCTCAAAACATGCTAAATGGTTGGAAGATTGCATCTGGGCAAGCAAATCAACAAACTTATCTATTAGTGAACGAGAAATTGCTGTTAAATGCCTGCGATTGTTGGCCAGCAATCCTGGTTCTTCTGTTGCTTCTGGTCATCGTCAAGAAAGTGATTTCCGCAGTGAATCTGTGCATCGCAATTTGCCGCAAAATTCAAGTCTGCAGTTGGTTGGATATTGTGGGCACAGGTTGGAGCAGGAAAAATATGGCTATCTCTGGTGCAATCAATGTTTCAAATTTGCCTGCTCTACTTGCAAGCGAATAATTGACACTTTTTCTTACCCACACACATGTATGCATTAACATAACATTTCGTAACAACAATGACTGTAAATTGACCACTAGAAACTTGTGATCACCACGAATACGAGTTATTTGCTGTGCATAGGCACAGTAAACAGTGTTATTTTTTATCATTTATAAAAAATTGCTGTATTTCGACTGTTATTCGTATTCTTTTGATAACTTAATTTATCGTTCCTAAACTGGCTTTATTCACTGCTCAAAGGCTGAAGCGAAGACAGAAGGTAAAAGTTGAGCGAATGCAAATCTGGAGAATGAGTTGCTTATTAGCATAAAACTACGAGTAGTAATCAGCCCCGCCCCTCTAGGAAAGCGACAAAGAAAGAAAGAAAAACTTTTTGAGTAAACTAGCTACATGGAGGCTTTTACCCTGTATTGTTAGTATTCTAAGGAAACAGTTTAAAGCAAATAACATCAACCTGAAAGCCAGCTGTCCAGCCACCTCACCTCATGTGAGCTTTAGCATCAAAGCCTCACTTTAAGCTATGGCTTTAGCCCAAACTCTCCCTTTGATCTGCGACTTCCTTTGGCTTGGCCAGCTACCAACAACTTTCAATTGATCATGCGCAAATGGTTTGCACTAAATGAACCACTTTTCTTGAAGAAAACTTTGTAAATACGCTCGTAGAATTTCAAGCAAACGGTTCTTTTGTAACGAACGCAAGTTTCTATAATGAATTCCAAAAGTAATTTGAGATATGATTAGTTTGTTATTATTTTCTTATTTCTACGTATATTATTGGCATCGTTGTTTGAATTTGTTGCTTCCTGAGTGTTGGTCAACTTTAATTAAACACTTTATTGTTAAATGAGACTTATCTTTTTAAATATGTGAGATGCGCGTTATATTGTAGTAAATAATTCTGTTACGTGTTGTATTACTTATTGATGCCTGCTTGTCGGCTGTTTGAATATGTTTATCCAGAGGAATTGTTCCTTTTTTATTCTAAGCCTATAGTGTTCTGTTACAGTGCGCATTGTTTCTGGCGAGACTTGACGCAGAAAAAAAGATACTATTTATCGTTTTCCTATATCCATTATAGTTTTCTTAGTAGTTTTTCCATTTTTGTTAAAAAACGTTCCATGATGTGTTTTAGACACGAGCGTTTCGGCCTTCTTATTTTACAATATATTGACGCGTAGGAATTGTATCTGTCTCGTATTAATTCTGTGGAAGTACCATATTCTAAGTAGTAGGTATGTTATCTTTCGTACCTGCATCACTAAAAATCTGTTCATAAAAGTGTTCATTAAGCTTGGGGAGGACCGATATCAGCTCAACGCTAAGTGCCCTTTTTGTATTTCTCATCTAGCTTTTGAGTCCCTCATTGAGTTCCTCAGCGCCAAAGCACGCCATCTCCTTAGCCTGATTTAATTTTGATAACACCAGCCTCACCTTTTAACCCTACATTTGGTCATTTCTTTTTTGTCTGCCCTGATCTTTCTCTGAAAAAAATAGATACTATTTTCAAAATAATCGCGCTCTTTACTATCACTTTTACGAGTACTCTTAATTGAGTTCTTGTGTTCCTCTGCTACTCTCGAAAGCAAGAGTCGGAGCTCCAACTGAGCGAGTCGCAGTTCCGTCAGAGTTCATCTACTGATAAGTAGACAGTATAGAGTGTGACGCAAAAAGCTTGCACTGTGGGCAAAGAAATGTTGCGGATCCAAAGTGGATCGTTCAGTTCAGCCTAGCTAGTGGGGGGGAGAGTTCAACTTTGGGCAGGACAGAAGGACAGCAACCTGTCCTGACAGTATCATTTCGGTTTGATTCTGCTCTTCTAGCCAGCTCACAGCTCCCCTAATAGGTCGAGTCGTAGGCATCTAGTGTATTATATCATTAACAGTCTGAATATATATGTTCTAATTTTTATTCAACTCACTTCAGCTCAGAATGGCCGCTCGAGCAGGCCCAAGTCTGTGCCACATCTGCTTCCGCAACATTGGCAGCTTCAAGTGCATCGATGCCGAGTGTCGTTACGGCTTCATGTGCAGACTGTGTTACCAGCTGCATCACGGAGACTTGAATCACAAGGTTGTGGAGCTGAAGCTGCCCTCTGCATTGGACCGCTGCGACCCAGTCGTGGCTGAGCGATTCTACCAGCTCAAAGATCTGGTCGAGTTCAAAGAGTTCAGCGAGTCCGATCTCATCAATGCGATTCAGAACAGCGATTTTGCCTGCTTTGACATTGCTGAGCTGCTTAGCAAGCTGAAATGCAGGTGCAGCAAGTGCAACAATGAGATGCCACAACTGAAGCTGACTAGCATGAGTAGCTGCGGCTGTGAGCTGTGCTCAGCTTGTTTTGGCAGCTTCGTGCGATCTCTGCCCAGCCGCTTGGAATGTCAGGTGTGCGGAGTGGCGTGGACTGGCGATTTTGAGGCTCGCGAGTTGATGAAGATTCAAGTGCTCGAGTTGGAGTCTGAGATCGGAGTTGACGAGACTAACAGAATGCTTCAGTTGCTGGACGAGTGGGACGATACTTCTGATGTACAGTCTGCAACGAGCAATGGACTGAATGGAGGTACTGATGGTGGTACTTTAGAAGCCGGTCAGAGCCCGAGATGTACTTTAGAAAATCCATTAACTGCCTCTGTTTGTGAGATGTACATTGAACCTTCCGGTCAGCCAATGAGAGAACGCAATTCTGGTCTGCCAATGAGAGAACGCGATTCTGGTCAGCCAATGAGAGAACACAATTCTGGCCAGCCAATGAGAGAACGCGATTCTGGACAGCCAATGAGAGAACGCAATTCTGGCCAGCCAATGAGAGAACGCGATTCTGGTCAGCCATCGCGAAAACGCAATTCTGACAAGCCAAAGAAAAAGCGCGATTCTGGCCAGCCAACGAGAGAACGCGATTCTGGCCAGCCAACGAGAGAACGCGATTCTGGCCAGCCAACGAGAGAACGCGATTCTGGTCTGCCAATGAGAGAACGCGATTCTGGTCAGCCAATGAGAGAACACAATTCTGGCCAGCCAATGAGAGAACGCGATTCTGGACAGCCAATGAGAGAACGCAATTCTGGCCAGCCAATGAGAGAACGCGATTCTGGTCAGCCATCGCGAAAACGCAATTCTGACAAGCCAAAGAAAAAGCGCGATTCTGGCCAGCCAACGAGAGAACGCGATTCTGGCCAGCCAACGAGAGAACGCGATTCTGGCCAGCCAACGAGAGAACGCGATTCTGGCCAGCCAACGAGAGAACGCGATTCTGGCCAGCCAACGAGAGAACGCGATTCTGGTCAGCCAACGAGAAAACGCGATTCTGGCCAGCCAACGAGAGAACGCGATTCTGGCCAGCCAACGAGAGAACGCGATTCTGGCCAGCCAGTAATGGTTCAACGTGTTTTTTCTGTCGACCAGACAAATGAAGGCTTAAGCGTCGGCAGTCACAATCCCGGCCAGGTGACTGGTATTCCTTGGACATGTGCTTATTGCACTGCAATAAACGAGTTCAGCGGTAACTCTGACAAGACGAAAAATGATCGCCTTATTTGCCAAGTGTGCTCGAAGACAAGCAGCCTTGCTGATGTTGTTGAGAAGATTAAGGCTTCTACCGGCAAAGTCCTGTGTGTAAAATGCACATTGCTGAATGACTCGCTTTCATTAAGGTGTAATGGTTGTGATGAACAGCTTGATGCTGTTCCTATTCAAGGTGCTTCTTCGGCAAGATCCCAGCCTTCTGAGTATTCAAGTGGTGGAGCTGTCGCTAATGATTACAGCAGACCTTTCTGTGGAGCTGAAACTGCTCATTATAATAGAAGCGGCGATTCTGCAGTTAATGAAGCTGCTACTAGAAACACTGAGGTACAGTCTGCAACGAGCAGTGTGCCGAACGAGGGTACTAATGGTGAACCTTTAGAGGCTGGTCAGTGTCCGAAATGTACTTTTAAAAATCAGTTAACTGCCACTATTTGTGAAGTTTGCAATTTTGAAATCCAACCGGAGAGTCATTTGAGCGTTAGAAGAAATAGGTCACCTGGTGAATTTGATTTTGAGCGACATCAAATTGACGATAGAGTTGATGGACTTATGAGGGATCACGGCCTTTCCTATGACCAAGCTTGCAGAGCTGCATCGGACCAAGTAAAAAGTATTTCTTCCAGGCCAGCTGAATTCTCAAGTAGCGCCTGGGAAATGGCTGGAGTTGTACCAGAAAATTCGAAACCATCGGTCTCTTTTACTTGCTGTAAATGCCGACGCAAGGTTGAGGAGACTGATCCGTTTGAAGTAAAAGTTTGTGGCTGCAAAATATGCGTGGACTGTTTTTGGAAAGCAATCGGACGCAGTTATTTTTTTCTCAATGACTTTATTTGCTTCTGTTCGCGCCCCTTCATTGATAGAAGAAACGAGAATGAACATTATGAATATGCACGGCTTCGAATTCGCCAAAAGCTCGGTGATGCAGAATCGGCGTCCATCCTTGAGCGCTTCGACCAGAAGCTGTCTGACTGGAGGCAACGGGAGCGCTTTCCTGAGCCATCTGCCGCTGTCAAAGATGCTTCTAAATTTTCTTGTTCGAAGTGCCGTCTAGACAAAGACCAATTTGAGAAGATTGATCCTCCGACATGCTCTTGTTCTCTGTGCCAAGATTGCTTCTCCACTTATGTTTTTCGTAAGCTAGTCGATGGATGCCGTGACAAGTTTGACATAAACTGTCCGGCATGTTATAGATGCTTTCTTTCAAGTAGTCTTGACTACTCCGAACATGCTAAGTGGTTGGAAGATCGCATCTGGGGAAGCAAATCAAAAAGCTGGTCTGTTGATGACCGAAGAACTGCTGTTAATCACCTGCGATTGTTGGCCGGCAATCCTGGTTCTTCTGTTGCTTCTGGCGGTCTTCGTCTAGGTGATTTCCGCAGTGAATATTTGCATCGCGATTTGCCGCAAAATTCAAGTCTGCAGTTGGTTGGAGATTGTGGGCACGGATTGAGACCGGCAAGCAACGGCTACCTCTGGTGCAAACAGTGTTGCAAATTCGCCTGTCCTACTTGTAAGCGAGTAACTTGCTCTTCGTCACACCCACACAAATTTATGTATTAATTTTTTCGACTACGAGCTAGATACTTTTGATCACTTTAACACTTTAATTTACTGTGCGTATGCATGGTGTTTAATAAACGTTTATATTTTGAATATTTTTCTTAGAAATCGCTATATTTTGACCCTGAGTTTAGATTTTTACCCTGTATTGTTAGTATCCCAGGGAAAAAATATCAATCCTGAAAGCCCATCTAGGAGATATACTATCGATGATCTACTTGAAGTAGCCTAAGACATCAGCAACCCAAATAACCAATCATTTGGGCTTTAACCCAAACTCTCCCTTTTGATCTGCGAGTTCCTTTGGCTTGGCCAGCTAACAACAACTTCCAATTGATCATGCACAAAAATTTGTAAATAGAATTTTCAAGCAAACGGTCCTTTTGTAACTTTTTATAAGAAATGCCTTATGTGAGCTGAAATTAGTGAAATATGATTTATTTGTTATTCTATTCTTTTTTCTACGTGCATGAACGAACATTATTCACATCGCTTTTATTAACTTTGATGCTTCCTGAGTTGTAAAGCCAACTTTCATAAAACATTTTGTTTTAAATGAGAGCCCTATTTTTATTTTAAATTATTTATGGTGCGTTTTACTCAGTATATTGATTTAGGCCGACTTTTCGGCTTTAAAAACTTTTACCCAGAACATGTTGTTCCTTTTTTAATTCTCAACCTGCTTTTCTGTTATAGTGAGCTAGCATTCTCACTGACGAGACTTCATGCAGTAGAAAAAAATACAGGGTGTCCCATAAGTAACTTTACAACTTGTTTCGTTAATAACTTTGTGACTAATGCTTGGATCCAAACCAGATTTTAGCATAGAAAAATATATAGAAAAGGGATTTTTTTGACACCAAAAGCATGTTCATATCAGGCCCAGATTTCGCCTGAGACGCTTACCAAAGCCCTGCTGGACTTTCCGCGGCGGCTGAAGGCCTGCCTTACAAACGGCGGTGGCCACATCGAAGGACCCTGAACGGACTGTATTTTTTAACGTATGAACATGCTTTTGGTGTCAGAAGGATCCCTTTTCTGTATATTTTCCTATGCTAAAATCTGGTGGGGATCCAAGCATTAATCACAGAGTTATTCACGAAACAAGTTGTAGAGTTACTTATGGGACACCCTGGTATTATTTATCTTTTTCTACGGATTCACTATATTGTTCTTAGTAGTTTTTTTCTCTATTTTTGTTGAATAACGTTCCATGATTAGTTTTAGACACAAATGCACTTTGGCCTTCTTATTTCTTATTTTACTATATATTGACGAGTGGGAATTCCATTTGCCTCGTAATTGAACAGTTATCTGGGGAAGAACCATATTCTAAGAAATAGGTATGATCTCTATTTGCTTAAAGAACTCAGCAGGACGCTAAATACCATATTCGCATTTCTCCTCCGGTTTTTTAGTCCCTCATTGAGTTCCTCTGTGTCAAAGTACGCCACCCTCCTACTAATCCTGATGTAAGTTTAATCACATTTGCCTCACCTTGTAGCCCTAAATTCGTTAAATTCTATTTTTGTCTGCCCTTATCTGTCTCTGAAATTATATTTATTTTCGAATGATCTCACGCTTTCCTATGAATTTTACGAATATTCTTGAGTTTTTGTGTTCCTCTGCTACTCTCGAGAGCACGAGTCGGCGAGCTCCGCGGTGTGGGCCTCGGGAAAGGCCCGTTGCTGACCTGCATTTCGTGGGCCTTTCGGTCCTCCAGAGGGCACCTCGGGGAGGCGCAGGTCGTTGCTCTCCCTGCGTTGCTCTCCGACTGGGGGAGAACTGGGGAGTCGCAGCTTCTGTCAGAGTTCACCTACTAATAAGTAGGCAGTATAGAGTGTGGCGCAAAAAGCTGGCACTGCGGGCAATGAAATGTCGTGGTACGAGAGCATGTGATTATGCTATAAGTTCTGTTCAACCTTAGACAACAAAATTAAGAATGGTCAAAGTACGCCGAAGCACGTTGTAATGATTATACAAAATATTTATTTGGAGTTTTCTGTTTATTTTACCGTAAAATGCTTTACATATGCATATGTATTTTTGTTTTAAACGGACCAAAAGATTAGTATAAATAAACGCAAATTTTGTCAGGATCAGAGACTAGTGTTTTTTAACTGAATATTGAGAAGCGTGTTTCAAGACTTGGTGAATTTTTCAAAGAGTGAAGTAGATCGGAAACATGCCGTATATACTACTGTATAAGTAGAATCAAAGTGTCAACGAAGATCTCAAAGGATACATGTACAGTATTAAGGTTATGTCAGCCTCTTAATCCCGGTGACGCCAAAAAGACTCGATGGTTGAAGAGATTTAATAAAGGCAAATAAGATGTGCTTAACTTTGAAAATTTATAGTTCAGTTTGTATCATGTACTTTATACAGAAACGAACCAAAACTTTTATTACAATACATACAGTACAGTATAAAAGAAAAACAGGAGTCTTGCTATGGCAATAACAAGACTACAAGCTACATATACACCAGACCTTGCAAAAAAATTTACTAATAGCCGTGTATGTTGTTGATCCAGTTTGAAATTGTCTACGGGACATACTACTTATATTCATTTTCTCCATCCAAACAGTAGCTTACGCGCAAATTTTAATTTAAACTACCAATTAGAAAGGAAAAACGAAGCATAATCTGTAAATTTTCTGTGTTCTGCTGCGCACTTTTTGCATTTAAAAAAAGCAAAGCATGAAACAAATGTTTATTAATGGTCACCAATCACAAGTTTTATTATTGGTTAAAGATAATTATCTTGTCGTGTATCGGCTCTTTTGACAACAAATAATTTTTTAAGTAATTACTTCATACTACTATAGAATAGTTACGATATGTTTTCCAAATGGAATCAATTTTTTTATGAAAGCTAGTTTAAGAAATATATTTACTATTTTTAGACCGAACGCTTGTCTAAAATAAGGACTACTATAGGATATTGAACTGTTTGTGTTTATTGTATTCGATCAGAAAGCGACTTATACTTTTTCAGTGCAATGGCACTCATGGGAGAAGTGCTTATAGTTTCTGATCAATACATGTATTTATTAAATTTTCTAGTTTATTAATTATCAAAGTCGCAGGGTTTGATAAATCTACAACTCAGTTTTCTTCGAAACCGAATCAATACTTTCTAAGGGAGATTGTTAAATGCCTAATATAGAGACAAGTAGAGAAACTTCTATCTATCAATTTATAGCATCCACCAGCAGCAGCCACATGCTGATATTCAAAATTCTCTCATAAACTGCGCGCTCTTGCCATTAAGACTGGTGGAGTAGACAGGCTATCGGGCTTGGCTACATAAGAGATTTCAGTTGGAAGAAGAAATCTGCCAAGGAGTTCTAGAACTAAGAAACTGAAGCTGAAGCTGCACCATCAGATAAAATTCGTCAATGAAACAATTCCTTGTTTCGGAGTTAATCTCCGATTTCTATCAAAACTAGCTCTCGGAAGAATCGCTTAGAATCCCATGTGTTTTCTTTGTTGAGATTTAGGAAAGTTTTGACATTTTATTCACAACAATAAAAATTGTAACCATGCACAGCAATTCGCCTTTCTGCTCGCCTATAGTTGCTATTCCAGACTCTTAGTTCCAGAACTCCTTGGCCTGGGACTGCACAGGCATATCGATTGTCTTCAATCCCTTCTGGACTGCTGCCAGATAGTTGGTTGGTTCTGCTCTGCATGCCCTGCCTTTTGAGTCCCCGAAGGGCATCCGATAGCTGCTGGGACGGTTAGATGAAGGCGAAAACTCTGTGTTCGTCTCATGCAGACATGCAGCTGGATGATGCTTTTCTTCTGCCTCAGAATCTGCCTCCGTGTCTCACAGGGCAGCCATGGTTCTTCGTTTTCAATATTTTGAATCAACGACTCTCGCACTTCTGTAAATACTATGCTATCGAATCTTTGTGAGTCTCTATATACAGCGGTACCCTTTGTAAGTCCCTTGTCATATGCAGTTATTTGATATTACTGTCATCCTGTGTGTCTTTTCCGCCAAGCCTGTCCGTATTCAGAGTTTGTATCTGTCTGTCTGTCTGTCTGTCTGTCTGTCTGTCTGTCTGTCTGTCTGTCTGTCTGTCTGTCTGTCTGATTGTCTGTCTGTCTGTCTGTTTGTTTGTCTGTCTGTCTGTCTGTCTGTCTGTTTGTCTGTCTGTCTGTCTGTCTGTCTGTCTGTCTGTCTGATTGTCTGTCTGTCTGTCTGTCTGTCTGTCTGTCTGTCTGTCTGTCTGTCTGGCTGGCTGGCTGGCTGGCTGACTTTCAATTATTAAAAGTTGGCTTCCCACGATGGCATTGCAAACGAGATTTTAGTGTCTATATATGTGCTCTACAGAATTCCTTTCTCACTGTCCATGTGCCCCTTATAAAACCTTACAACTGTCTTTATTATTCAAAGCGTAAATATTTCCCAATAGTAGGCCTATATGTTTCATTCTGAATATAATTTCGCCTTGAAGTCACGTGTAGACAGAATTTAAGCAACTCATCATTTGGTATATAGCAACTGTAGTAATGAATATTCGACATGCCGAACTGGATTCTGGCTGCATGTTGTGTTTGAAATATAAAACTCGACAAAATAGTAATTGGCCCGGTTCTGCAGTCTGTCACGAACAGAGGGGGCTCTCTGTAGCGGTTTTTCTTCATCGGTTGCCTGACTAACGAAAGTGAAAGAAGCGGTTGACAGCGAAATAGCTGAATCCTAAATTTCTGAATTGTGTGAATTTCACTAGAGACCCATTCTCAATTGAAAAATTAATCACCAAAATATAGAAAGTCATTTTTCGTTTTTACGCTCGCAGCATCAAACTGACGATATTTCACAATATCTCCATGAATTCTATGAAATTGCATGGTCATAGACTTCCACAATGGCAGATTTTGTCTATGGTTTTGGAGTCAGACAATGGCAGATTGTGTCTATGGTTCTGGAGTCAGACAACGGCAGATTGTGTCTGTTTCTGGAGTCAGACATGGAAGATTGTGTCTGTATTGGTTGTGGAGTCAGACAATGGCAGATTGTGTCTATGGTTGTGGAGTCAGACAATGGCAGATTGTGTCTATGGTTGTGGAGTTAAACAATGGCAGATTGTGTCTATGGTTGTGGGGTCAGACAATGGCAGATTGTGTCTATGGTTGTGGAGTCAGACAATGGCAGATTGTGTCTATGGTTGTGGAGTCAGACAATGGCAGATTGTGTCTATGGTTGTGGAGTCAGACAATGGCAGATTGTGTCTATGGTTGTGGAGTCAGACAATGGCAGATTGTGTCTATGGTTGTGGAGTCAGACAATGGCAGATTGTGTCTATGGTTGTGGAGTCAGACAATGGCAGATTGTGTCTATGGTTGTGGAGTCAGACAATGGCAGATTGTGTCTATGGTTGTGGAGTCAGACAATGGCAGATTGTGTCTATGGTTGTGGAGTCAGACAATGGCAGATTGTGTCTATGGTTGTGGAGTCAGACAATGGCAGATTGTGTCTATGGTTGTGGAGTCAGACAATGGCAGATTGTGTCTATGGTTGTGGAGTCAGACAATGGCAGATTGTGTCTATGGTTCTAGAGTCAGACAACAGCCGATTGTCTCTATGGCTTTAGAATCAGACAACGGCAGACTGTGTCTATGGTTCTGGAGTCAGAAAATGGCAGATTGTGTCTAAGGTTGTGGAGTCAGACAATGGCAGATTGTGTCTATGGTTCTGGAGTCAGACAATGGCAGATTGTGTCTAAGGTTGTGGAGTCAGACAATGGCAGATTGTGTCTATGGTTCTGGAGTCAGACAATGGCAGATTGTGTCTATGGTTCTGGAGTCAGACAATGGCGGATTGTGTCTATGGTTATGGACATTGTCTATGACGGAACCATATGCACAAGCACATTTTCTAACAAATGTATTTCTAGTAGCATTTCTAGGATTATATTCGATTGTTAAACTACAATTGCATTCTTTAAAAGTACTGTAAGATTGCATGTAAGAAAGAGAGAAATTGGGGTGAAGCATACGGGGTTAAGAGACCAAAGTTTGTAATTCTGAGGTCAAGAAGGACTCCTATATGGCAAACAGAGTGCACAACCTCAATGTCTAGCCTTCTATATACCTCAAGGATGCCAACGAGTTGCAACCCCTTCTTAAGCCATTGTTTGCCCTTCTCTGGCAGTCTCTTTCTGTTTCTTGCTTTCTCTCTTTCTCTCTCTCTCTCTCTCTCTCTCTCTCTCTCTCTCTCTCTCTGATCTGAGCACTTTCTTTTCTTGCCCACATAGAGACGCGGTTTTTATAACAAGAATCCACTTAGAACCATCAAATAAGAAATTATCCAGATGAATATCAGCACGCTAAATTGAACTCTGAAAAAAGTTCGATTCCTTCTGAGGCCTGCCTTGTCGATGCGCTGAAATTTGATCGCGACAGAAAATCGAAACTCGCTGCATCGGCTTGGATTTCGTAAATATTCAAACTCGACACGATCTTTAAATCCCAGAAATAGAACAGCGGAATTCGATTACACTAGTAGATTATAAACAATAACTTAATGCCAGAGGTCAAAAAACTGATCTAGTGGAATGTTGAAAAAAATGGCGTATTCACTTTTGAAGCTTTCGGCAGAACAGCTAGCTAACTATAAATTTTTCCTGGCGAAATCTGCTTTCTTCATCTCTTGCAGAAGAGAAAACAAGAGAAGGGAGCTGCGTCGCGGGCAGCGTGCAGCTGGTGACTGGCCAAAACCAGTCCGCAGTCCTGAGCCACGCAAGGGAAGCCCTGCAATGTCAGTGCAGCTTAGCCAGCTTCTCGATTCCTTCAGGTCGTTAGCTTATTCACGACTGTCGCGTCGCTGAGGACGCCTCCTCTCTTTTCCCCGCTGCGAAAGTCTCTTATTAACCTCGAATCCGTCAGCCTGCCTGTGCCCCGCTCCCTGTCCAGAATCTGTCATGCCGCAGTTGAAGAAAAAACACCCCAAAAAAGCAACACACTAACAACTGCAAAGTATAGAAGCAATGACTGGCGGCGTTTTTTTCTTCGGCTAGAATTTTTTCCCATTCTTACCTCGACTTTCTTCTTCTATCCAAAGCCGGCTTGTTGCTTCAGTTCTGCTGCGTTGTGTTACCTTTCACGACTTGTCAGTTCGCTGCCTCCGATGGTGGCAGATATCTCAGGCAGCGCTAATATCAGACAGCTTGCAGTCTGGTTGGTGGATGCAACACCGAGAGCCGCATGAATGATGACGCGCACTGGAGGCAGCTGGCTAGCCTGACTGTTGGCCCATTGACTCGCTTGGCAACTGTCAAGACTTGTCCAGACTTGACCGCTGAAGTTTAAGAACTTTCTAGAAGAAGAAGAAAACCCCAGGATGTTTGCCTTGCGTACCGGTGCTCCCAGGCACCGGTATACCAGATTTTTGTATTTTCTCTTGATATTTTGGTAAACACGAAGAGGCCGTCTGGGCCCTGTCATAAATATACTCGTTAGATCATAAAAACGGCAGAGCATGTTGCAGTCTTGTTTAGCCAGGCTTCTGGCCAGTAGCCATTAAAGTTGGGTCCATGCAACAGCCATACCGGTAAAATGCTCTTTCCTTGTTTTCGAATTTAAACAAAATTGTAAAACAGGGTCTGCGCCTCTCGCCAGTCTAATTGGGGAACTCGATACTCTGTTCACTTATCTTTACCGTACTTTAACTGCGTTTTCGTTAGCTTGGTTCTTTAAAATGGCAAAGTTGAAAGCGATGCATCTTTGCTGGCGCTGGCTGGCTTTTAAATTAGGAGTTTAAAAAAGTTCACGGTTAGTCTGAAATTTATCGGTCGTTATTTGTCAGCAAGATTATCGCGACTCATCAGGGCATATGAGGACATTGCAGTGGGCCATGATTTGTCATGTCTTGCATTGGCGACACTAAGTTTTCCTCTAGGGAAATTAAGATTGTTTAATAGGGTTTTTAAAAGGCCTTTATAGAGGCCAGACTACCATGTTGATTTGGTTACACGGGTATTTTTCTGTTAAAAGATGCTTATATTTTAATAAGTTGATTGATTTTTGCTTTGACCAGCGTCTGTTTAATAATTACACTTCATTATGGACTCCAGAAAAGTATTCAGCATTTACGTATGCAAAACTCTTTGCTGCTGGGTAATTTATCTGTTACTTTATCATACTTAGGCCACTCCAGCCATTTCCTTACTCCCAAAATCAACTCCTAGCCAATCAGAACCGGGCAGATTCCTATTCCCAATTAACAGACATGAAAGGCTGACCCCTCTCTCGCACAGCCAACCAGCGGCCTTGAATCGGCTTGCAAACTGAAGAGCCTTCAAATTGACGTTCTGATCTGTATTCTTTGCGACGCGACGTTCTGGGCTTGGCAAGTTTTCAACCAAACCAAACCAGCACTCTCGGATTAGAGAGAAAGTCGGCAACTTGCCCAACTGGCACATGGAGGTGCTGCAGCTGCAGGTGCTGTCGCTTCTCCTGGTGCTGCACCAGCTGCTGCTGCTGCTGCCGCTGCAGGCCTCCGCACGCCAGCCGTCGTTGAACAACTACACAAACATTGTGGACAGAATAGTGGACTCGATCTTCCGCAACTACAATAAGCACCATCGTCCAGTGCCGATGAGTCGACAGTCGAAGGACGGCAAAATCGAAGAGGATCCAACAGCCGTTGACGTCAATATGAAGATCCTCAGCATCAACAAAGTTGACGTCATCAACATGGAGTTCACGCTGGACATGTACCTGCGACAGTTCTGGCAGGACGACCGGCTTCGATGGGACGACAAGGAGTACAGCTTCTACAATGACTCCATCGCGATTCCAGCTAAGAAGGACAACCTCTGGTTGCCGGATCTGTTCTTCCGGAACGGCAAGCAGGGCTATCTGCACGAGATGACGCAGCCGAACTACCTGATCAGAGTGGATCCCAGCGGGAACATTCTCTATTCGCAGAAGGTCACAGTCAAATTCGCCTGCCAGATGCAGTTGCAGACGTTCCCGATGGACACGCAAATTTGCGATATGAACATCGGCAGCTACGGTTACACCACATCCAAGCTGCTATTCCGGTGGAAGAAGGATGGCAACAAAGTGCCCGTTGAGCTGGGCGAAATGCAGATCTCAGAGTTTAATACGCCACGCGAAAAGGAGATTCAAGCGCTGGATTGCACCAAAGGTAGCGCAACCAGTACCGGAAGTTACGCCTGCTTGAAAGTGATCTTCAAGCTGGAACGACAGCTGGGTAGTTACCTGTCCAGTACCTACATACCTGCCATTCTGATCGTCACAGTTAGCTGGCTCAATTTCTGGATTAGCGTGGAAGCTGTACCGGCCAGGGTGTCTCTGGGCGTGCTCACCTTGCTGGGCATACTCACCCAGGGCATGTCGGTTATTAACAATCTGCCCAGGTGAGTCTGTCAATCTTTTCAGGAGTTAGGGTGGGCAGTCTCGGAAGGTGGGGTGTTTTATGGCAAGGAGTGGGGTGGCTTCTGCTGTTGGGGTGTGTTTCTGGACAGGGATTGAGGTGGTTGTTGCTTTTGGGGTGTTTTATGGCAGGGAGTGAGGGGGTTGTTGCTGTTCGGGGTGTTTTATGGCAGGGAGTGAGGGGTTTGTCGCTGTTCGGGGTGTTTTATGGCAGGGAGTGAGGGGGTTGTTGCTGTTCGGGGTGTTTTATGGCAGGGAGTGAGGGGGTTGTCGCTGTTCGGGGTGTTTTATGGCAGGGAGTGAGGGGGTTGTCGCTGTTCGGGCTGTTTATGGCAGGGAGTGAGGGGGTTGTCTGTTCGGGGTGTTTTATGGCAGGGAGTGAGGCGTTAAGCTCGCAGCTTGGAAAGGGTTGGTTGGCAGTGTTAGGCGAGGACGTATTCGGACAGGGAGTGAGTTAAAGATATGAGTTTGAAAGGCATTCAATTTCCTTGGTGCTGAAAAAGCAGATGCAAAAGCTCTTGATTGTGATGACATAGCGCCAAGGTTTACTAAGATCTCTTTAAGGAACATCTTTAACATCTAGAAAGACAAAAAACATATAATTCTGACTTGCTTTAATTATCATCCATGCTCTGTTATCGCTAGATGTGCGTTTACATCTTCAACGGGGATTTCATCCTTTTGTATTAACCAAGCGACGCTCTAGTCAAAAGTCTAAAAATATATTGATTCATGTCGTGCTCAACACTCTTATCTATTCCCGTGCTGCTCTCATCACGAGATGCTGTTTTCTAGTTTGACACTTTGTCCACAAATTTTCCCAATGTATTTGTAAATACATTGATTTTTTAGCTTTAAGTGGTAATGAATTTCTGACGGCTGCAATCTGTCTCTCTAATCATCTCTTATCGGTGACTCTCATAATCTTTTATCTGTCACTCTCACCATCTGTTAATATCTGTCACTCTCACCATCTGTTAATATCTGTCACTCTCACCATCTGTTAATATCTGTCACTCTCACCATCTGTTATTATCTGTCACTCTCACCATCTTAATATCTGTCACTCTCACCATCTGTTATTATCTGTCACTCTCACCATCTGTTAATATCTGTCACTCTCACCATCTGTTATTATCTGTCACTCTCACCATCTGTTATTATCTGTCACTCTCACCATCTTAATATCTGTCACTCTCACCATCTGTTATTATCTGTCACTCTCACCATCTTAATATCTGTCACTCTCACCATCTGTTATTATCTGTCACTCTCACCATCTGTCATCTGAAACTCTCCTAAACTATATTCTTCAACTCTAAACTTCCAACTTTATCGTCAAGCCAGTCGACTTCCCGTCTGCCTGGCTGCTGGGGTGAAAATCGGGAAAAAAATTATAGTCGAAGCAAAACATGCCCTGCTGCTTGGCCATTTTGAGGATTCGGAAATCATTTTGGGAAGCGGCTCATTCCGGGAGGATCATGGCATTCGCCGCAGCTGTTGAGTTTCCGTTCACCTCTGCACACAGCCCCCCACCCCACCCTCTGACTGCTGAAGGTGCTTCTGACCGCTGAAGTGGAGCCCGTTAAGAAGAGTGAGTCCCGATCTCGGGAGGTGTGAGAACAGCTCAGCCGCAGCTCTGCTGAGCAGCAAATAAACCAATTGAGTGAGAGAGTGCGGGCAGACTGGCAGAGCCCCCCTCTCTCTGTTTGCTAAAAAAGTTTTCGGCCTCGAGGTTCAGCCAGCCGAGCCGATGGGGTTGGTCAGTTTTTTAGGCACTTTTTCCTTTGCCATTGGAAGGCCTTCGTCGGGCTTCTGGCATAACGGAGATCGGGGGGGAACTCGTGTTGCGCAGTGCTGCAGTGCCGTAGCTTCTGCTCTTTGTAGGAATTGAATGGGGTTGTTAACATATCGGTAGATAGCCAACTACCAGTAGGTAGATAGTAGCTGAGTAGGTGGGTTTTCAAATAGTCTCTTGTTAACAACGCTGTTATGCCAGGCAGATAAACAAAAAAGATGAATTTGCTCGAATTTCGACGGGTAGAATCTCGGGTAGAGTTTCCCCCGCAGCTCGTCAGCTCACGCTAAGCTGATGACGGACAGCATCTGGGGAGTAAATTATTTTTTCGTGGATGTGCAAATGATGAGAGGAAGACTGACGGCAACGGATAGCAGAGCAGTCAGCAGCTACAGTGAGGCAGCAATGACCCTGATTAGCAAGGTGAGGAAGATGATCAGCACAGCGACAGCAGGTGTTAATACGGTGAAAAAATTCTCCCCATTCCCCGGAAGTCGGTAATTTTTTCTCCTTGATCCCGCGTGGCTCACCTGGCCGCCCCCCGCCCTCCCCAGCAGTCGCTCGCGGGCTCAGGCCGCTGCTACAGTGGGATGGGGGTGGGGAAAATGAACAGCTGTAATCTCTTGAGTCTACGGGGCATGAAGAATGTGTCTTTAGCTACTTGTGATTGTGCTGTGTGCTAGTTGGGTAGTTATTAAATAGCAGAGCCTCTCTGACTGTCTCGCATGTCTATGGAAATAATCTATATATCTATCTATCTGTCTATCTATCTATCTATCTATCTATCTATCTATCTATCTATCTCTGTCTATCTATCTATCTATCTATCTGTCTATCTATCTATCTATCTATCTATCTATCTATGTATCTATCTATCTCTGTCTATCTATCTATCTATCTATCTATCTATCTATCTATCTATCTATCTATCTATCTATCTATCTATCTATCTATCTATCTATCTATCTATCTATCTATCTATCTCTGTCTATCTATCTATCTATCTATCTCTGTCTATCTATCTATCTATCTATCTATCTATCTATCTATCTATCTATCTATCTATCTATCTATCTGTCTATCTATCTATCTATCTATCTCTGTCTATCTATCTATCTATCTATCTATCTGTGTCTATCTATCTATCTATCATGTATTTTAGGCTTACATATTTCTATCCCAGAAAAACTGGGCCGCCCAGGCAAATCCTTCCCGCGGGTAGCTTGAGGCTGACAAGCCGCGGCCGCCCTCGAATCAAAAATATGCCGGATGCAGCCGCTTCCACTTAGAATTTTATAGCCGCGCCCTTACGCGATAGCAAAATCCCCTTGGAAATGTCCCTGCCCAGAAGCCTGGGAGGCTCCCGTCGAAACAGCAGGGATTCGGGCTTGCTGCTCGGGCATCGGCTGTGCTGGCTGTTAATAGTCAACTAATTCCCCCATGAGGAGGCCTTTTCTCAAGCGACTTAAAATCTTCAACAGTTAAGCAGAGTGATGAGGCGGAGTTGGAAACTGGTTTTCTATCGCTTAAATCAAATTGGGATGTCCTTAGTAAGTAAGTAAGTAAGTAAGTAAGTAAGTAAGTAAGTAAGTAAGTAAGTAAGTAAGTAAGTAAGTAAGTAAGTAAGTAAGTAAGTAAGTAAGTAAGTAAGTAAGTAAGTAAGTAAGTAAGCAAGTAAACAAGTAAGCATTTAGCGAGTTTTCTAGAACTATTGGCATTCAAAAAGAAAGTATTGCTGAGGTTAAGGCATCTGAGCTCATCGTGGATTTCCAATGCAACTTCTCAAAGCTGATTACGCCCGTAAGACCATAAAAAGTGAGAATCCTTCTACATCATTACTAACTTGAGTACATTGTACCTACATAGCCTCACCCTTCAGCCTTTATTTCATCCATAAATTTTGCCTAATCCCATCTCTACTGTTCTGAGATCCAGTTTCTCCATTCTGGACTTGGTCGAATTTCGACTTCAGCCTAATAGTAGCACTTATAGTCAATTAGATTTCATGAGTAGTATTTCAAAATTTCTGCTTAAGAAAGCTCATTATTAATCTTTTTAGGGAATATCATATTTCTAATTGAATTAAAACTGAGACTGCGGTTGTAATTGATTTGCAAGGAAATAAAGATTAAAATGCCGTAGCGTCTACTTAGTCAGTAGACTATTTAGCATTTTTAGTTAATTTTTGCTTGCTCGCTAAAAAAATCGCATTATAACTAAGACGATAGGATCGGGATTTCAGATTTTCCGATACATCCCTAAAGTCTTTAATCCCATACGGTCTAAATTTAGAAACTCGTACTAATCGCATTTTTTTATGGGGGGGGGCACTCACCTGATCCGTGCAGCAGGTCTAATTATAGCCATTGTTGCTTGAATCCCAGTTAGCAGTTAATTCGCTTTTGTTTAAGTCTGGCTAAAGTTTTATTGAAGAGGATCTAAAAATTGCTATTTATAATGACATACGCCTTGTGATTTGAAAGCTAGAAAGCGTTCAATAGAAGATCACCCAGATTGCTCTGGTATCAGTGCATTGATACAGGATGGCAGCATCAAAAACTGTATCGAAATTAGCTTCTTCGCATGACTAATCAGACAAATCTGTGACAAATTAACTGGAATTTGCAATCTATTAGCATCTAACTGCACACATCATAGCATTTATATATGTTAGTAAGTTGCCGTACAACAATACTATTGAGCATTAGTGTGATACGCTTCGCGGTAAAGCGATTCTGAAAGAGCCTTTCTGCTGATGCAATTAGCTGGCCAGAGTTGTTTTTGGCCTTTTTATTTTCTATCTATATCTAGGACTGCGGGCCGAATGGGACTCCATCCATTGGGTGTGGCCTCGGGTGGCGGGGCCTCTGAAATCCCCTCCCCCCCCCCCTGGATTAGGTTTCTCTCTTTCCTCGGCCTTTCTTTCCGAGTCCGCCATGCCCCGCCCCTGCTGCTGCCGCTACTCGGCTTGATGAAAAACTGACTTTGCCAAATCAGTCCCCGACAGCCCACCCGTCTCGCATTGCACGATTGGCCGTGATTGGCTGCTCGGGCTGATGGACTCTCCGTGGCTGCCTCTAGGTCGAGTAGCCAGAGGTAAAGATTAGCGACACGGCTCTCGGCTGATGCTTCGAGCTGGAATTCGACTGCACACGAGTTTCGCTGGCGAGCGAGCGGCGTACAAAGAACTGCAGGATTAGCTAATCCGCTGCTGCCAACCCTTACCGCTGGGCAGGGGGCTGCTTTATTCCTCCTCAGGTGAGGATCTCAAACAACCTTGTCTCCGCGAAACACAACTTCGAGACAAGCAAAAGAAAGATCGTGTAACGGGGCAGCTTTCGGCTCCTGTCTCACCGATTTTCCTATTATTCCCGAGGAGCAGCTCAGATCGGGAGAAGCTTGTATAAAAGCAGGACTAAGGAGACTGGAAGGGAGCACGCGGTGCGCCTCTCTTATCGCCTCTCCATCAGCCATGCGAGTCCGCAGTCTCTGCCTTGTGGTCTTTCAACTCGTTTCACTCAGCGTCCAACTGCTTCAGCCAGCGAGCGCCATAAGAAGGCCTGACAACTACACGAACATTGTCGATCGCATCGTGGACACGATATTCGAGAACTACAACAAGCACCAGAGGCCCGTGGCCCACCACCTGCCGCTGACAGAGTATGACAGCTCTAAGCGACCTGTGGAGCCGCCAACCGAAGTCAAAGTGAACATGAAAATCCTCAGCATTACCAAAGTTGACGTCATCAATATGGAGTTCAGCGTCGACATGTACCTGCGGCAATTCTGGCGGGACCACCGACTGGAGTGGGACACCAGGAGGGAGTTCAGCTTCTACAATGACTCCATCGCAATCCCGGCTAAGAAGGAGCACCTTTGGTTACCCGATCTGTTTTTCCGCAACGGCAAGGAGGGCTACCTGCACAAGATGACCCAGCCCAACTACCTGATCAGGGTGGACCCGGACGGAAGCATTTTGTACTCGCAGAAAATCACCATGAAGTTCTCCTGCCAGATGCAACTGCAGACGTTCCAATGGACACGCAGACTTGCTTCATGAACATCGGCAGCTACGGGTACACAACTCGCAATCTGCTGTTCAAGTGGAAACGGGACAAGTTGAAAAGCGCCGTAGAAATGGACCAAATGCAGATCTCGGAGTTCAACACGCCGAAATACGTTGAAGTGAAGGACTGCACGGAAGGCAGCGCCACCAGCACTGGCAATTACGCCTGCCTGATGGCCATCTTCAGACTGGAGCGACAGCTGAGTAGCTACCTGGCGGGCACGTACATTCCCGCTATACTCATCGTCACAGTCAGCTGGTTGAACTTCTGGGTCAGCATTGAGGCAGTGCCAGCCAGGGTGACCCTGGGGCTGCTCACTCTGCTGGGCATCCTGACTCAGGCGTCCACCGTAATGGCCAGTCTGCCAAGGTCAGCCGCTGGTCTTGGGGATTCTGCGGGAACTCTGGGACTCGAGGAGAATTGGGGAAAAATAATTTCACAGGATAAGAGAAAGGCGGATTAATAAGAAAAGAGAGCGCGGAGACAGCGGACGAGGAGGGGAGAGATGGAGAATGGTGCAGTTTGAAAGACGATTTACCGCTAAGCAGCTCTTATCAGTTCAGTGGAGGACTGAGAGGCAAAAAAGCAGACGAGACAGCAAATTTCCCGAGCTGAAAAAGATCCCCAAAAAAGTAAGACTCAGACGTGCCTCTCACTGATCAAAGTAGCTTTGCAAGACTCTAATTTGCAGACTTCTCATCTCGGTCTTAAAATCTAGCCTTGCTCAGCTCAAACAGGTTTTCAACCCGAGTAGAAGCCTGGCTTCCTGGAGATTCTGCGGGTCTTCATAGATTAAAGGAATTCGTTAGAGGAGGGTGCAGCCTGTATTTTACAGCTGGGAAAATCTAAATGAGATTTCGAACATGTTTTACTTGCCAACTCGCTCAAATATGAGGGACTTACGCTTAGGGGCTTTGGGGACAGTAAAGTTTATATGCGGACTGTCTGGCTGATGCAAAGAGCTTGTGCTCGGCAAACAGGTTTTTAGACTCTGTACTGCTCAGACGGAAAGTGCTTTGTAGGAGATAAGAGAGACTGGCGGGGACAGAGAGGCTGTAGAGACTCAAGGATGCAAATATATTTATAAATTTATGCAGATTCAGACCCCAGACAGGGTTCTTATCTACATCTACTGCAGCACAGCTCTCGTTAGCTTCTGTGGGAATCGAAATTCATCTGGGATTGTAGACTTGATTGAATAAAAAAATGTTAACAATCTTCCAATAAAACATTGCTAATGAATAATTTAGTCATTATTTGACATCTCTTAGGTATACATCTGAATCTCAGGGGGATGGGCTAGCTATGATGGAGAGGAGAAGCAGGGACACCTTGCACTAGTCCGTTAGTCTATCCCTATCTTTTGCCCGGAAGTCTGCACCCTGCCCAAGGAGTTTCCATATCCGCAATCCCCGGGCCAGAGCTTCTTCTGTTGAGTGTCAGCCCTGGCGTCTTTGAAGTGCCAAGTGAGAGGCAAGCTGAAGGAATTCCGGACAACGGGAAAGAAGTACATTTGTTCAAGTAAATAAAGTAAGTCATCATCTTGGGCAAACGTCTCAAACCTCTTCATCTTATGCTTGCGAAACTAAGCGTTAGAATGACACTGGGTTTCTGAGAATACAACACAAATACAGACCACGCCCTCTTTTACAATGCTGGATGTCAGTTGATGTTCTGACAAATCAAGATGCTCGTAGCAATTAGTTCCTAACTGACTTGCAGATATTAATAGTAACTGATAGCACCTGCCCTCAATTGGGCCAGATGTGCAACCGACAGCTCAGCCGCAGCTATTGCGCGGCGCATCTGAAGGCTGCGTACGGCTGTTCAGTCCAAGGACTGGGGGCCGTCGTCACACACCCTCAATCATCCCAGCTAATGCTGGCACCCATTTTACAGCTGGGTGAACTGAAGCAATGCAGAGTTAGATGTCTTGCTGGAGAACAAAATTGTTCCAGTGCGACCCGGAATCGAACCCCCGACTTTCAAAAAACTACAGGCTACAAAAACCCTTCAAGCTTCAACTAGCAGAGGAAAGGAATTAGTGCTTAATTAGGTTTTTTAAGGAAATATGTATCTACATGAAGTATTTAGCATCCTTGACATGGTCTCCCACCCACCCACACGCAGAGTGGCCTACATCAAAGCCATAGACATCTGGATCATCGCAAGCATCATGTTCGTCATCGGAGCTCTAATCGAATTCGCTGTCGCTTCCTTTCGAGCTCGTCGCACAAAAATCGAGAACTGGCAGCAGGAGATTCGCTGCGTGGTTCGCTCCGAACTGCAACGGCTGGCTGTCATCCGCGGCCCGCCGCTGCAGTTGCCGCAGACAACGGGAACAACTGGCGGAGTCAACGCGCATCACCACCAGATGATGGGAGGCGGCGGATATCCCGGCTTCCCAGAGGAGCTTGAAGACCTTCTGGCGGTCAGCATCGAGGACGGAGGAGGCATGGCCAAAGGCGTACCAGCCTCATCGCCGGTGCCCGCACCCGACTCCGACATTGACGCCTACAGTCGATTTTTGTTCCCAGCTTGTTTCCTGCTCTACAACTGCTTCTACTGGCTCTACTATCTGGTGCTGGTGATCAAGATCGAACCGGACCAGGCAGAGAAGTAACCCACGATAGTCAGGCCTGAGTCTAGTACTCTAGCGCTGATGCTCCCATGTTGGATGGGTAGGATGTGCGAGAGCAGTATTGCCGTGAGCCACTGAGCTCAATAGATCTACATGTAGTTCCGCATAGATACTTATGGCGAGTTCCTGTTTCTTGTTAATTTGAAAAAATCACAAAACCTAGTGCAATGAAAGTGGACGATCAGAGTTGGCTGTCTCATTTTCTCAGTTGGACAAAAGCTTTTACCTCGTAGGGATTGTCCAACCCGATAGTCCTAAGAAGGCTGGACACTGAAATTGAATGCCAGATGCATCAAGATAATGCGTAATTATAAAAGATTGCCTTTGCCTGTAATAGAGAGAAAGGGAGATAGCGGGGTACAGTAAGGGATTAAGCTCAGCGAAGCATGCAGCAGCTTCCATAACTGTTGCTAGGCCTTTATTTTCCTACCCATATCTCAGACCGCAGCCTGTGTGTCCGATTCGGCGTTAAAAATCTGTGCCCTGCTCCGATGCATCCTTCGAAGGCGTAATTAGTAGGGGAGAGACAGGGCAGCCCCCAGTGTCTTGCAGCTTCCATTCCTACGAGCTAGAAGGGCCGTGGGCTCCCTATCGCAACGACTTCGGAGACAGCGCTGATGCAATTTTACCCATTCCACTGACTCCTGGCCATATACCAGCGCGGCAATTCTGTTATGCAGGCACGCAATTATGAATTACACACGCTCACACAGGCTGTACAGCGGCCCTGACTTTCTAATCGTCAGGCATGTACATTACTCTTGGTTGCAAATCGCTTTGTGAAGCTATTCTGCTTTCTGCTTTGTAAGCTATTCCTGGCTTTATTTTGACCTATTCTAAAAATAGCAACACGAAATGTACACTCATTCCCTTTCGAGCCTAAAAGTTCTTCTCTTTCTGTTTTAATCGCCCCTGATTGGTCGGCCTGTTCAAGGTCAAATTTGGAGTGAGGTAGGGGTTCCATCGGACTGAGAGCGAGTGGCCAATCAAGATGAGCTGAGACAGGGTACACATGCAGTCTTCTGAGTACAATAAACCGCAACAGGCAAAATGTGTCTTTCTTAAGAAAAAAAAACAAAACCTGACCATGTTGCAAAACTTACGGATGACTCATCGAGTTCAGTTGGAGTATTCGCTGAGCTCTAGGGAAAGTGCAGTTCTGCCGAAGCACTGGACAGAGTTTAACTGCCCACCACTCTAATCAAATTATGCTGAACCAGAGCTCTACGCGGGCCAGGAGAATGGCAACTCCCAAAAAAATAACTTTTCCCAGTCCCCATCTCAGAGTTTCTGTATACCAGCTCCATGCCTGTGTGATCCATTTCTCTTTGAGGCCTTGGGGTGCAGTTGTTTCGCCCCCCCCCCAGCAATGGCTTCGCTCCCCCGTGAAGCCCCTAATCCAAAAACTGGACTTGATGCGGATGGAGGCAACCGGAAGGGCTTATTTATAGCCGATTGTAAGTGTAGCAGAATCTAATAAATTAGACCTCAGGGCTTCAAGAGACGTTCTTCAACAATTAATTCCATTCTAATAGCGAAATCCTAGACAATTTATGTCTAGTCTCAATATCTTATATAGATCTTATAACTTCTCGTCTCAAGATTGTCTCTGGTAAAACCCCATTTGATTTGATGGTTAAGCCAACCAAGTTCTGAATAGAAGAGGAAGCGAATTCATACGAGCTAATACGGCCATAGACATCAGCACAAATAAGCCATGATTTTTGGGGGGGGGCGCCAAGCCTGCTGGAAAGGGGGCGCCAAGCCTGCTGGAAAGGGGCGCCAAGCCTGCTGGAAAGGGGGGGGGCGCCAAGCATGCTGAAAAGGGGGCGCCAAGCCTGCTGGAAAGGGGGGGGGCGCCAAGCCTGCTGGAAAGGGGGGTGCCAAGCCTGCTGGAAAGGGGGCGCCAAGCCTGCTGGAAAGGGGGCGCCAAGCCTGCTGGAAAGGGGGGGGCGCCAAGCCTGCTTGAGAGGGGGCGCCAAGCCTGCTGAAAAGGGGGCGCCAAGCCTGCTGGAAAGGGGGCGCCAAGCCTGCTGGAAAGGGGGGGGGGCGCCAAGCCTGCTGAAAAGGGGGCGCCAAGCTTGCTGGAAAGGGGGGGCGCCAAGCCTGCTGGAAAGGGGGGGGGCGCCAAGCCTGCTGGAAAGGGGGCGCCAAGCCTGCTGGAAAGGGGGGCGCAAAGCTATTATTAAATTTTTGAGCCCCTTGAATCATGCTTAAACATCGACTTCCCAGTGGCCCAGACAGGCTTCCGATCCCGACTTATTGGCAAGACCAAATCGACTGCTGCCAAAGGGAATTTCCAACTTGGTTGGCTCAACTATCAAGTTGTGGCAGTCAACTGAAATATAACCTTCATTCAAGTTGCGAAGAATTAAGGAAAACTAGCTTTATACATGTCGGCATCTGCGAATACATTGACTTGCAAAACGTCTGTGCAAACGAGATTCCAAAATATATTTTAAAAGTCCAGCCTTCAACTAAATTTCTAAAACTTTGAAAGTTCCATGTAAATCGCGGCTATTCGTAAGCAATTGGTCTACTATTGAATACTTTGTCAAATTAACTGCACTGCTTTTAACTTCTCCGTTAGACAGCAGGTTTTTGCTATTAATTGTTTTGCTTTGTTCCGTTCTTGTCAAAAAGGCATATTTATTAAAATTGAATTTCCATATAACTTACGTTTAGCTCGTGTTGTAAATAAAAACTTTTATTCATTTAAAAAAACGCTTTTTACATTAATTGTAGAGCTAGTGCGAAAAAATTCGAATTGAATTAACGTAAAAAATATAACGGCATTAACAAAAGTTTCTATTTTGCTTGTAACTCGATGTTTTACATCGTATTTCATGCCACCCCCTAACTTCGTCGCAATGATCCAGTTTGTTGATGAAGAAACACTTGTATTTTTAGTATCTATTTTTTGGTGCAGTTGTGGTATATTTTTGTCTACTAAAATAACTACTCGCGCTTAATTTGTTTGTAATTTTTGTCCGGAAATTTTTATCGGAACAGGTGGCGGGTCAATTAATGTACTTTGTTAGAATCTGCTCCAGTTAATGTAATTGTGTTAACGCACTGTTAAACAATTTTAATTAGCTTGCAAGAGAATTAATATACATAAACTTTTAATGTTATGTACATTTATGTTATTAATACATGCATATATTAATGAGCTGTAATTCAAAATATAAATCTCATTTTCGGACACCGTTGGTCTCAAAGTAAACTTTGGAAGCCGTGAGCTTTTGTACAGGTGCAGGTACATGGATCAGCGCTACAATTAAGGTAATATATGCATGTCACCGACTCCTAATTATAGTCCTAAATGCATAGAACATGGTAGCGAAATTCCACTGAAAAAAACAACCCGGTGAGACTACAGTTAAACAAAACACTGATAAGCTGATATTTCAAATAAACAATTAAAGTTCCGTCAGAAAACACGCCATTTAAACAAAATATCACACGAAAACACGTAAACCAGTTAAACAAAAAATCGTCAGCAAACACTCCAGAACAAAACTGCAGTTAATTAATGCATGCATTGTCATGTACTGCTTGCTAGAGAGTATTCTATTGAATAATATATATAACTGTCCTTTTAAACAGGTAGATCTCTGTAAGTTTTTTTACTGCATTCAAGTGTATAAAAAATTATCTGGTCTTGCACACAGAATAAACGATCAAAGCTAATCTTACAAGCACAGAGAGAATAAGATAATCCAATCAGCTTGTGCCGAATAATCCCGGATTTGGCTGGAGTTCTTATCGGTCAAGCACGTCGGAAAGTCGTTCGACTGCCTTGGAAATTATTGAAACTATTGGCTAGCTCTCTGCACTGTATACTGCAGTACGATCGTGAACTTTTAAGATATTTTCCTTTCGATTGATTTGAGGTTTAATCTTATAGCGAACTGGCGCTGCTAAATATTATTATGAAAGCTCTAGTCGATTCAATCGGAGTAGCCCAGACGAAGCTGCCGACCGAATTAAAGTGCGTAGCTGAGAGAAAGAGTTCTGAGAAAATTTCTCAAAGGAATGCGACGAGCCGTCACGCATGATTGGCCCACACAGTAGTCAATCGGACTTTCAAGGCTATACGACAAGAGTGGCGACCATGGCTTCCTTCCGGACTTTGGGGCACTTTCTATACAATAGAAAAACATTACTGAATGCATGTATTACTGTTATTCGTTGGATATTAATGTTCCATAATAGTCCTAACAGGGCTGCATGGTTCGAGGAGTGCGCGAAATTTTCTTTGACAAAAATTCCATTTTTGCGTCTGATCTTACAGTTCCTAAGAGGCACTACAGGGAAGAAGAAGATAAATGAAGAGAGGAGACAGCGAAAAGAGGGAGAGTAGACAGCTGGGAAGAGATATAGGGGAAAACATGAAAGAGAGAGAGAGGAGACAGGGAAGAGAGAGAGGGGAGACAGGGAAGAGAGAGAGGGGAGACAGGGGAGAGAGAGAGGGGAGACAGGGAAGAGAGAGAGGGGAGGCAGGGGATAGAGAGAAAAGAGGCAGGGAAGAGAGAGAGGGGAGACAGGGGTGAGAGACGAGAGGCAGGGAAGAGAGAGGGTAGGCAGAGGAGAGAGGGGAGAGGCAGGGAAGAGAGAGAGGGGAGACAGGGGAGAGAGAGAGGGGAGACAGGGAAGAGAGAGAGGGGAGGCAGGGGATAGAGAGAAAAGAGGCAGGGAAGAGAGAGAGGGGAGACAGGGGTGAGAGACGAGAGGCAGGGAAGAGAGAGGGTAGGCAGAGGAGAGAGGGGAGAGGCAGGGAAGAGAGAGAGGGGAGGAAGGGGAGAGAGAGAGGAGAGGCAGGGAAGAGAAAGAGGGGAGACAGGGAAGAGAGAGAGGGGAGGCAGGGAAGAGAGAGAGGGGAGACAGGGAAGAGAAAGAGGGGAGACAGGGAAGAGAGAGAGGGGAGGCAGGGAAGAGAGAGAGAGAGGAGGCAGGGAAGAGAGAGAGGGGAGGCAGGGAAGAGAGAGAGGGGAGGCAGGGAAGAGAGAGAGGGGAGGCAGGGAAGAGAGAGAGGGGAGGCAGGGAAGAGAGGGGAGGCAGGGAAGAGAGAGAGGTGTGGCAGGGAAGAGAGAGAGGGGAGGCAGGGAAGAGAGAGAGGGGAGACAGGGAAGAGAGAGAGGCGAGGCAGGGAAGAGAGAGAGGGGAGACAGGGGAGAGAGAGAGGGGAGGCAGGGGAGAGAGAGAGGGGAGGCAGGAAAGAGAGTGAGGCGAGGCAGGGAAGAGAGAGAGGGGAGACAGGGGAGAGAGAGAGAGAGAGGGGAGGCAGGGGGGGGAGAAAGGGGAGGCAGGGAAGAGAGAGGGGAGGCAGGGAAGAGAGAGAGGGGTGGCAGGGGAGAGAGAGGGGAGGCAGGGAAGAGAGGGGAGGCAGGGAAGAGAGAGAGGTGTGGCAGGGAAGAGAGAGAGAGGAGGCAGGGAAGAGAGAGAGGTGTGGCAGGGAAGAGAGAGAGGGGTGGCAGGGAAGAGAGAGAGGGGAGGCAGGGGAGAGAGAGAGGGGAGGCAGAGAAGAGAGAGAGGGGAGGCAGGGAAGAGAGAGAGGGGAGGCAGGGAAGAGAGAGAGGGGTGGCAGGGGAGAGAGAGAGGGGAGGCAGGGAAGAGAGAGAGGTGTGGCAGGGAAGAGAGAGAGGGGTGGCAGGGAAGAGAGAGAGGGGAGGCAGGGGAGAGAGAGAGAGGGGAGGCAGGGAAGAGAGAGAGGTGTGGCAGGGAAGAGAGAGAGGGGAGACAGGGGAGAGAGAGAGAGAGGGGAGGCAGGGGGGAGAGAAAGGAGAGGCAGGGAAGAGAGAGGGGAGGCAGGGAAGAGAGAGAGGGGTGGCAGGGGAGAGAGAGGGGAGGCAGGGAAGAGAGAGAGGTGTGGCAGGGAAGAGAGAGAGGTGTGGCAGGGAAGAGAGAGAGAGGAGGCAGGGAAGAGAGAGAGGTGTGGCAGGGAAGAGAGAGAGGGGTGGCAGGGAAGAGAGAGAGGGGAGGCAGGGGAGAGAGAGAGAGGGGAGGCAGGGAAGAGAGAGAGGGGAGGCAGGGAAGAGAGAGAGGGGAGGCAGGGAAGAGAGAGAGGGGTGGCAGGGGAGAGAGAGAGAGGGGAGGCAGGGAAGAGAGGGGAGGCAGGGAAGAGAGAGAGGTGTGGCAGGGAAGAGAGAGAGAGGAGGCAGGGAAGAAAGAGGGGGGAGGCAGGGAATAGAGAGAGGGGTGGCAGGGAAGAGAGAGAGAGGAGGCAGGGAAGAGAGAGAGGTGTGGCAGGGAAGAGAGAGAGGGGTGGCAGGGAAGAGAGAGAGGGGAGGCAGGGGAGAGAGAGAGAGGGGAGGCAGGGAAGAGAGAGAGGGGAGGCAGGGAAGAGAGAGAGGGGTGGCAGGGGAGAGAGAGAGAAGGGAAGGCAGGGAAGAGAGGGGAGGCAGGGAAGAGAGAGAGGTGTGGCAGGGAAGAGAGAGAGAGGAGGCAGGGAAGAGAGAGGGGGGAGGCAGGGAAGAGAGAGAGGGGAGACAGGGAAGAGAGAGAGGGGAGACAGGGAAGAGAGAGAGGGGAGGCAGGGAAGAGAGAGAGGGGAGGCAGGGAAGAGAGAGAGGTATGGCAGGGAAGAGAGAGAGGGGTGGCAGGGAAGAGAGAGAGGGGAGGCAGGGGAGAGAGAGAGAGGGGAGGCAGGGAAGAGAGAGAGGTGTGGCAGGGAAGAGAGAGAGGGGTGGCAGGGAAGAGAGAGAGGGGAGGCAGGGGAGAGAGAGAGAGGGGAGGCAGGGAAGAGAGAGAGGGGAGGCAGGGAAGAGAGAGAGGGGAGGCAGGGAAGAGAGAGAGGGGTGGCAGGGGAGAGAGAGAGAGGGGAGGCAGGGAAGAGAGGGGAGGCAGGGAAGAGAGAGAGGTGTGGCAGGGAAGAGAGAGAGAGGAGGCAGGGAAGAGAGAGGGGGGAGGCAGGGAAGAGAGAGAGGGGTGGCAGGGAAGAGAGAGAGAGGAGGCAGGGAAGAGAGAGAGGTGTGGCAGGGAAGAGAGAGAGGGGTGGCAGGGAAGAGAGAGAGGGGAGGCAGGGGAGAGAGAGAGAGGGGAGGCAGGGAAGAGAGAGAGGGGAGGCAGGGAAGAGAGAGAGGGGTGGCAGGGGAGAGAGAGAGAGGGGAGGCAGGAAAGAGAGGGGAGGCAGGGAAGAGAGAGAGAGGTGTGGCAGGGAAGAGAGAGAGAGGAGGCAGGGAAGAGAGAGGGGGGAGGCAGGGAAGAGAGAGAGGGGAGACAGGGAAGAGAGAGAGGGGAGACAGGGAAGAGATAGGGGAGGCAGGGAAGAGAGAGAGGGGAGGCAGGGAAGAGAGAGATGGGAGGCAGGGAAGAGAGGTTAGTGGACGCTAGTGTGCTCACAGAAGAATCGGGCAGCTTTCATTATACGCTTGGGCTTTCTCTCCTGATCAGTCTTATTACTTCATCAGCTCGCTGCAGCCTCCGCCGCCATGTCGCCGCCCCCACCCACTTCGCAGCCTTTTCTTCGTCTCTCTTTTGCGCCGGCGCGCCCTGTGGCATTTCGACATCAATAAGCCACATGCCCCCTACACAGCTTTTCACTTCTTCCGCACCAACCGTCTCGTCATGTTATATTTCATGATGCTTATGCAACATATGCGATTAGTATGCCCCATACTTGTAGTTATATTGAGTCGTGTGTATGTGGGCAGACTTCCTATTTAGTGCTCTTTTCACGTCTTTCAGAATCTGAATAAAAAGTCTCGAGAAGAAGAATGACTGCATGATTTTGTACTCATATGGGGAATTCAATAATATATGCGAGGTATACGATCACATGCTTCCGAGTTATGCATTAGTTACAATTGTACTCGCAAATTGATTTTGATTTTACGAGACCAAAAATTTAAACAAATAATAAGCTAGAAATATTTATAGTGCTAGGCAATTGTGTTAGCCCGATCAATTTAAAACTGTACATTTCGTTATTAATTATCTGTTTATTGGTATTTTCCGGTGTGTGTGCAATGTGCATGTACCCAGTTTAAAAGGCTAAATGAAATTTTTATTTCTGCACTTGCCAAATTTCTAAAGCACGAAAACATTTCAGGCGTTTTATAAGTATCTTTCATAGAAAATTTAACAGAGATTCTATAGCATCTCTACTAAGAGTAGTAGTGTAAAAGGTGTCAAAAGTCGCCGGTTTTACGACGTCGTTAGTAAAATGTGCTTTACTACTCCCAACGCTGGAACACCAATTGTGAAAGATTCGAACTTCTAGCGACTTCACGATGTTAAGTATGAATTTAGCTACGAACTGACTATCGACGCTAAACTGGCTACTGCTGGCTAGTAGTCTACAGCGAACATAAAAACCTAGCGAGGAAGTCAGACGGGCCTCTTGGCGCGAGTGACCTCTAATTTCCTATGGGCCTCTTGGTTGCGGAAATAGAACTTCTTCTACGGGCCTCTTGGTTACTAGCGTCTTTGTTCTCCGGTAGACTCTGACTCACTGGCACTTTAAGACTACTATGACTCAGTATCTGACCTAGTCCAGACGGGTCTCTTGGTATCGAACTCTTAGCGAGCAGAGTGATTATTCCCTCTATTCCCGAGTGACAAGAGTTCTCGAATATTCCTAACTTATGGTAGCTTTCAGATATGTGGCCTAAGGCAATACTGCTTATCTTGCACCAGCCGAAGAGCGGTACCCTGAGATGGTCTGATAGAGTAATGCCACTAATTTCTTGATAAATTACGTTCCCCAATGTATCGATATTCAGTTTCAATCCCAAAATTATTATTGTCACGAAAGGTAGGTCGCTGCCACCAATCGAAGCTATGATTAAATTGACTGAGACAAAAACCGCTATCAAAGATGATTTGAATATTAGAGCTAACACTCAAGCTGGATAAATAGAACTTAATGAACTTGGCAATTGTAATAATAATTATTAAACGATAAGTTAGCAAGTTGGAAACTAACGCAACAGCAAACAATAATAATCAACCATAACAATAATAATTAATAAAACACAAATATAAGCTCGGCCTCCTGTGTCCTTACTAACACAGTATGTTAGAGCTAAGATTTAGTTTGCTAAGCTAACTATAAGTACTTAGGAGCAGCGCTCAACCAAGACTTGACATTTGCTAATAACTAGCCATGAACTATTAGATTAACAGGCACACTGGGCCGATCTTACAAGTCAATAACTATCGGGAGCACACAGTCCGGGCTAAGTTGCAACTCAGGCAAGAGCAAAGGGCCAACGGCAAAACGAGCGCAGATTCGAAATGGTGCGCACGGTATTTATATACTCGCAGAATGAGTGCATTAAAACAACTGGTGGGCCTCCTGGCACAAAATACGTTAACCTAATCGTTTTCGCATGTGCAAGAGCTTTCAGTGAATTAATAGCGCACGTTAGTAACACCCTTTGAGTCAGTGAACTGTTAGTAATAAATATTCGTAATTAATAACTTCACGTAATAACGACAACTTTCTATTAGCCCTGCCACAGTAGGTTATTTAGAGGCGTCACCACCGGGGGGGGGGGACAGCTGGGGGAAAGCTACATGTATGGGGCCGCGGGAATCGACAGTGGCGTATTGTGGGAATCAGTAATTTTGCTTCAATGTGTCAACATACAGCGCCTTCGGCGCCAAAAATGATTGCTATTATCGAAATAATGTGCACGTAATTCTTGGCTTTACAAATTGATGAACTAAAAACCAAGTGATTCAGGCATAAGTAGACTTTATTTTAAACTTTTCTCAGCCAAGAAGTACAGAAAAATTCTCTTTTGAAGACAAATATAGAGCGTAGTCGTACTTTATATTATTACATGTAACATTACGTATACATTTGCAGCTTTTATATGCAAGCACAATTCATCCTAGTTTACATGTACGTACATAATGTTGGTTGGGGACACGTACATGTACATGTAGGTTGCATGGGGTTTTCGAGCTTCCAAACCCCCCTAGTTGTAAGCCAAGGAGAGGGCATCGAGATGGGGCATATTAATTTGACGTCCCTGGCGTATATCTCGTGGTCGATATGCATCAGGCTTAGCTAGCGCCTATCGGAAGATTTGAGCTGATGTATTTGTCGAAATGTTGTGAGATTGGCCAAAACAGACGTATCAATGGCTGGTAATCAGTGGCGATGGTGAACTTCAACTTCCTACCATAGGATCGAGATACTGATCGCCCAGTGAAAAAAATGATATGGATTCCATGTGGATTTTTCATATGAAATCCATATGTGCATTTGTCTCCGTCCATCCATGTGGAATCAAGATATGGATTCCACATGGAAGATCCATATGGAAGTAATTATGTATTTCACATAGAATCCACATTGTCATTGAATAAGCAGCCATTATACTGGTTGCCATAATAAATTGTTGCATCCTAAATATCAAAATAATACCAGATCTCAAAATTTCATACGAACCCCAGATCTCAATACCATATAAAAGAAACTGAAACACAGATAAAACACTAGCTATAGCCAAAAATATTTCTGCACAAAAATTCAAAATTCAAAATTCAATATTCAAAAACGATGTAAGGTGTATTTATGTACAGTAGTGAGTCACTGGCACACAAAGAATAAACACACTGATGTAAATATTGATATCTTTAGAGTTGCACTGCGCATATGATATAATATATAATTTGAAATTGACATTGTCAATAGCATTAATTAACAATAATATAATGCATCAGAATTAGAACAGTCAGAAACATGCTGCTGCCAATTGCCAGAATGCTGCTTCTTCAGGTCAGGTGAGCAACCTTAGAAAAGAAAGGGGTTAAATTACAGAATTTTATAACAGATTGATGACAGATTTTGTAATAGATTTTGATAGATTTTGATGACAGAAAAAAATAAGTTTATAACTAAAACTTACCATTGCTTCACAAAAGGTAGCATTTGAGATATTAAATTCAAATTCCAAGTAGCTTTGCAAGCTTCTTCAAATGCAAGACCAAGGTGACATCCAAGTTTGAGGATGGGTCATGTAATGTTAGGCTGAAATGAAATAGAAAAATAATTGTTGCCAATTAAGATTGATAAATAATATTGATATAATTCATAAAACTAATTTAATGATGAATACTTATAAAATAAAATAAAGTTTATTTTAAAATTAACTAGGCCTAAGTCCTAGGTTTATTTTTTAAGCGCAAAGTGTGCATATGCACCCTAAATTTAAAAATTGCACCTTGAAAATTGAAATTAAAAAGTTGATGATACAGTTTAGGTATGATCTCATTACCTATTTTTCTGTTGAAGCCTTTTTTGCACTGCCTTTATATAAGAAAAAAGAGAAACTGCATTTTAAGCCTTAAAATCATAAAACCCTAAAAGTGAGCATAGGGTATGATTTTGCACCTTGTCTCTAGCAAAAAAGAAAACCCTACCCAAGTCAATCAATAAAATAAAATTAATAAAATTAAAATAATAAGTACAAAAAATTAATATATGTTTCTATAAATTTAATTTTTTATTTTAAAATTGATTTTAGACTATAAAGTATTTAGGCAAAGCAATGCATGTTTTTTTTATATTTGTGGGCCTATTATGATTAAAAGGGGGGCTGTAGCCAAGCGGTAGCACAGCTGCTCTGGTGTGCCAGCGACCTAGGCTCGATTCTAAGTGCAGTCACATTAATTTGGGGCTGAATTGGAATCTTGGCTTGGCTCTCTGCTTGTGCAATTAATGGCCTTGAGAGACAACCCCCAAGGCACAGTGAAGTATACATGCCTAACAGTAAATAAAGTTAGGGCCACTGTACACTTCTATGTAAATGTGCCTGCATACGTATCCGCACGCTTGTGTGCCTGCTCAAGGGAGTTAATGGAATAGGCAGCAATGCCTCTCGCCAGTTGTATGCCTATGTCGCTTAACGTGTGCCAGGGTGCACACAACCCCCTGCCTCTAATAAAAAAAATAGTATGATTAAACATTAGGCCTAATCTTAAAAGCTATGCCCTATAGCTATTAAATTCTAGACTTGGCCTAAATCAGATCAAATTTACAATAATCATTATTTATTTATAATAGCAACCTTAGGGATCTGCTAGGCTAGCTATGCCAAAAACAGGTTGCAAGTGTAATTGCAAAGAATTATTTATAATGATTAATAATATTGTTTTTAAAAATGCAACAAGTCTAAAAGACGCTAACAGGCTTTTTTGAAGAAAATCATAAATGAATAGATTTTTAACAGATTAACTAGATTGACTAGTCACAATTCACAAAGTCAAGCTAGTCTTAACCTTAATTAAAATAGAAGGACCTAAATTGATAGTTATAGGCCTAGGCCTAGCTTAAAATAGGCCTAATAAGCATACATAAATAGATAAGACTAATAGGTAGGACTAAGAGGAAATTATGAACTTCTAAAGGACTATTTAAGTTTAAAAAATGAGTAGCCAATCTATGGACATGGCCATGGGATTCCTAGAAATTGGATAAGCCTAAATAAATTTATCATGGATGGATTTTACCAAAAGTATTAGGCCTATCTATGATGAAATACTGATTTATCTAATTTCTAATCCCATGAAGGCCATGGCCTTATAAGTTATTGCCTATAGGCTACGTCTACTAAAATTTTTAAGGTGCTTAAATAGCCATAAACAAGGCAATTTATCTTTCAAGGCCTTGAACCAAGACATTGACGAATATAAAATAAAATAAATTAAATTTTAAAAAGCACGAAACGTTTTTTATTGTTCACTTCTATTTTGTCTATTTTAACAAACAGTATCTTATTTTCTGATTATAATTTGGCTTTAAGATATTAATTTTTACTTAAAAGCATATAAATATAATAATTAATTATAGTAATTTCATAAAAACGTCTTAATGTGGTGTATCACAGTTTTTTTATCGAAGTGGATTCCATGTTGAATCAATATACGCTTATTTCTCATGAATTCCTTGTAAAATCCACATCAACATTAGGACAGTAAAAATTAAAAAATAGTGCATAAAAAATACTTTGCATACCATTATGTCATCTTTAAGTCATTAATTTGCAAAAATTAAAGAAACATTTAAATTCCACATGGCCACGTGGAACCCACGTGGAATCCATGAATCATTTTTCACTGGGGAGAGGATGGGCTGTCTAAAATATGGCGAGCGCTTTCGGCTCAATGTTGGAGTATTTTTTCAGAGGCTGATAGCTGGGGGCCGGCCACCCCCTTTAATTTATTGCTGGCGATGATGGCGCCCTTTTTTCCTTTTGGGCAAAAAAGGTCCTCACCACCCTAAGTCTGCTCAGTATGGTGCCATTCTACTGTGTGTTATCGCCCGTCTCGTCGGCGCCCCTCTAATCATAAATGGCGCCCCTCTCGTCTATATTATGGCGCCCCATGCACTCTTATAGTTAAAATCCGGCTCCTCATTTTATATTGTAAATACGCCTCTGATTATTTCTGCAATGCATTAGCAACATGAGATAAAGATTACAGGATGTAGTCTTGAGTCAAAATATTTTTTTATCTAAGGACTAACAATTAAAAACGAATTCACTGTACAGTGAATCGAAACTAATTAGAATCCACAGCAAATTAAAACATATCGCTAAATGAATGAGGCAGCAGTGGAGTATGGAATTTGTAGGGCATAATTTCGAAATTATATAGCACCACTTTAGTAAATAAATAAATAAATCACTAATTTACACGGTAATTGCGTATTATTAGCAATGGCGCAAATTTAATTTGGTGATAAATTGTTCTTTCCGAAATTCCGACCGAATGCAAAAAATCTTAGGCCTAGAGCCTGCTTTAGGTACAAAGAAAAAAATTAACTTACAAATTATCCTTTCAGAATTACTGCCTTCCCAATATCAGATAGCTCATAGCGATAGCTCCAACATTAGGCCAGTAGGATTGATATTTAATTAATAACACAAAGATATTTGACATGTGTTAAAACATAACACATAGGCCCCTACTTTAAGCCTCAGCCTATCCTATATATACATTCTGCCTGTTTAGGTTCCACTGCCTAAAGTATATGACTATTAGGCCCTATAAGCATGGAGATGCAGTTAATCCTAGGCCGCTATCTATTCTCAATATTTTAAATGGCTTGTAGATCATTTATGCTTAAGCCAGGCCAGTTAGGGCCTAGGCCAGTTTTGCATTTTGGTATAACTGCATAGCATAGCAAATTACAGTTTTGATAGGATCATACTTTTATGAGTTGTGTTGTGGGTTTTTAAGGATCTTGAATAATATGAACTATTATTTCTAGTATATAATATATAACTTAAAATAAACCTGAATCAACCTTTGAACTAGCCATTGGTATTGGTTGGGATATAGAGAATAGGGCCTAGGGAGCCAGGGTTTTTAGTATAGGGAAATTCCTTATGGAGATGGATTTTTGTATTCATAGGCTAATCTTTTAATTAGAGATTCATATTGCATGGAACTCTATTAAAGTTTTAAAAATGATAAAAATAAATATTAAGTTAAAAATTATAATAAAAAAGTTAACATGTATAAACCCCATACTCTCAAATTTGTTACATATTATATAGTATGCTAAAAAAGCAACTCCCTATAATAATATATATATTATAAATTCAAGTTTATACCAGAAAAAACTAATTTACTTCTGTTGTGATATATATATATACTAGATATTATCAAAAAGAGGTTGCCACAATAAATGACCTTTTTACATTGTAACGATGAAGGACTTTTTTGCTTTGTAAAAAAATTCTTATCAAATAAAGATTTATATACTAATATTTATTTAACTTTATAAAATATAAATATTTTAATATTTATATATTAAAATAAATATATAAATATTAAAATATTTTTAATGCTTTTTAGCTTTTAAAAAGTTTTTGAATTGGCAAATCTAGATCAGGCCTACCCCCAGTTTTTGTCTGTCTAACTTTAACCACTCTTTTTACTGGTCTCCCATTGGTTGAGCTAGCTTAGGCCTATTCCTTGCCTAGGCTAGGCTGAGTTTTGTCCATCTAACATTAATCTCTTTCCTTACTACTCTCCTATTGGCTAAGCTAGATTATGCCTGCCCCCTAGAGTGAGTTTCGTTCATCTAACATTAACCTCTCTCCTTACTACTCTCCTATTGGCTAAGCTAGATTATGCCTACCCCCTAGAGTGAGTTTCGTTCATCTAACATTAACCTCTCTCCTTACTACTCTCCTATTGGCTAAGCTAGATTATGCCTACCCCCTCCCCACGCTGAGTTTTGTTCATTTAACTTTAATCATTTAAGTAGACACTCTGCCTTTTCATATTTCACAACTCAACTATGGATAAATTAACATTACTAACTTTTTCAGGACTCTGCCAGGTTATCATCTTGGCAGCAGCAGCAGCTGCAGAAGTCAATTCTTGGGTCTCAGTTAAGCCAGGATCAACAAGCTGTTGACCAGGCATTTCAGTGTGGCATCTGCCTGTCCGAGTACACAGATCCCAGAGCTCTGCCATGCTTGCACACTTTCTGTGCCAGCTGTATTAAAGGCCTAAAAGCGGACTACAATAATAGTCTCACTTGTCCCATGTGCCGTCGAAGGCACTACATCCCTGATCCAGCCAGTTTGCCTAAGAATTTCTACTTGGACCAGCTGCGAGAGGCCAGTGGAGGCGGTAAAAGTCCAGCTCGGGTGCACAGTTGTGCCGAATGTTCCAACAAGCCTGTAGCATTCTGCGACTGTTGCTCCGGTGCGCTGTGCCTGCGCCATCTCAACTCCCATTCTAACAGCCTGCTATCCGATTGTAAAACTGTTCTAGATGAAGCGGATGCTTTGATTCGAGCCGGAAAACAAGCCCAAGAGAGAAGTTCGAATAGCTTAAAACTAGAATTAGACTCGCTGAAGAATCAGGCTTCAATGGCAGATGCCACTCTTGCTCGACTAAGCGACATCATTGCTGAACGTCGTCAGTTGATAGCTAATCAAGCCGTCAGCTTAGCTAAAAGACTGCAGCGACAAAGTCAGTTTTCTGCCAGTCGGCTGGCTGAGCTGTCGCTGGCTTGTCGACATCTGATGGAAGCTACAGAACAGGAAGATCTGCGGACAGCAAAGGGGCAACGGGACTCGCTGAGGCAACTGCTGATCGCTTCAAAGCTTGAAAGTCAGCGGCCAAAACTGCCAACTTCACTTGACATCAATTTGGACGCTCTGAATGTCCTTGAAGGCCAGTTGAAAGCTGCCACAGCTGTGGAAATGACTAACATCGGTGGAGAGCTGGACTTTACTCCGCCGGCGTCGCTTGCTGAAATGCTGGTCGATACGCCGCCAAACTCGCAGCCGCACTCGTTGCTGAACGTTAATGCTGTTAATTCTCAGCCAGCTTCTGCTGCCGAGGTGCCGCTGCCTCCGGCTACAACGTCAACTCCTCGAGCTCTGCCTTGCGACTTTCGTCCCGTAGACTTGGCAATCGCTTCTCACCTTCCCGCTCCGCTGTGGTGTCATCCGGTATTGGGCATTGCAGCCGGTTCTGAAGCTCCAACTTCTTCCACGGCGGTGTCTGACGTAGCTGTCGCCTCCGCCAGTACTATCGCTGCTGTCAATCACAATGAAGCAGTCGATAGTTGGCAGACCATGCCGCGGCCTGTGCTGGCCTGCATCAGCGATTCTGGCGAGTTGCACTTTCTAGATGGTGCCGGCAGACCATTGGCTAGATTGGCTCTGCCTGGGGTTAAGGTGAGTTGAACCCGTCGAACTGATTGGACCACAGATTCGCTTTGCATACTTTGCATGCTATTTTTGAGTAGCCGTTGTCTAATAGTTTATGAAGCTGCTCTTCCTGTTGACAAAATCGATATTAGCGACTCTAAAAAAACTCTAAAACGACGAGATTTTGCGGCACAAGTCGCCAAAAAGTCGTCAAAGACTCGCCCAAGAGTCACTTTCGCACTGAGTCACATCTCTAGCGATTCTTGGACGACTCTTTCGCGACTGTTTCTTCAGCTACGATTCTGCAGCTCAAGTGACGCGCTTGTGACTCAACAGTCGCCTCTCCGTCGTATTAGACGCGTTTTGAGTCGTTCAAAAGTCACAAGAGTCACTAGTGAGCTGTTTGCGATTACTCTTAAGCGATTCTTGTCACGGTAACGCTTTCAGCGGGTAAATTACAGGCCCCTTCAGTGAGTCAATAACAAACGGCCTAACCTCCTTGCTAGGCCTCTCGTCTATGCGAGTGCCCCCATCGCGGCGCCCTCGTACTGGCCGACGCTGTGTCCGGCTCTGTCCGACTTTGGCTGCCGCCTTCTGGCAGCGCCAGCTCCAACAGCGAACTCGGCGACTGTTCCGCCAGCGCGAGCATCTGGCAGCCGCGCGGGCTCGCCAGCTCAGGCGCGACAATCTACGTAGCCAGTCCGGGCGCCGTGCACCTGCTCGACGCTGTTACCATGGCAACCAGAGCGACAATTCGTCGACCATTCAAAAGCGCCGACGCGGTGGCCGCTTGGCCCGACGGTGGCTTCGCCGTCTCCGACTGCGCCGAAGGCCTGGTGCACCTGTTCAGCGGCCCGCAGTCCTGCCAGCACCTCGGCAGCTTCGCCTGTCAGGACGCTTCGTTTATCGAGGTGGGCATTTTGAGCTCTGCTAGCAGGCGCCGGAACCAGGCGGCTTTCGCTCAGCAGCGTCGGTCAGCCCGGCAGCTGTTCGCTTCGCGGTCTCGACGGCATTCGGTGATCGGAGTGGACGTCGACTCCGAGGCTGACGACGCCGAGGGACCGCCCAGGTGAGGCATCCACGTGTGACCTCTAAATGTTACAGCATTATCAAAGTATATGCGTCAGAGTTGGCGCCAAGCTTAGCGTCAGAGTTGGCGCCAAGAATAACGTCAGAGTTGGCGCCAAGCTTAACGTCAGAGTTCCTGCGGCCCAGGCTCGATTCCAAGTGCAGTCACATTAATTTGAGGCTGAATTGGAATCTCAGCTTGGCTCTGCTTGTGCAATTGAGGGCCAACCCCAAGGCACAGTGAAGTGTACATGCCTAACGATGAATAAAGTCAGGGCCGCGCCCGCTGTGCACTCCTGTGTGAGTGCCTGTGCGTATGACTGCGTACGTATCCGCGCGCTTGTGTGCCTGCTCAGGGGAGTCGGTGGAATGGGCAGTAAGGCCTCTCGCCCATTGTGTGACAATGTGAGACATTCGATTTCCAGCAGTCATTGTGCGGCCCCCAATCCGCAGAGAGTTGACTGCCGGAGCCGACGCCAAAGGCGGCGCCCCGGGCCAAGTGAACTGCCCGCTTGGCCTGCGCTTCGATGCAGTCAGCGGCTGCCTGTACGTCTGCGATTTTTATAACTATCGGCTGCAGATCTTTGCTGTGTAGAATGTTTGATTCCGCACCTCACTGGCTTCCCTGACATCCTGCTGGCTTCCCACTCACATGCTGGCTTCCCTGACACCCACTGGCTTCCCTGACATCCTGCTGGCTTCCCTGACACTCTACTGGCTTCCCTGACACCTCACGGGCTTCCCTGACACCCCACTGGCTTCCCTGACACCTCACTGGCTTCCCTGACACCCCACTGGCTTCCCTGATCCACTGCTCCCTGACACCCCACTGGCTTCCCTGACATCCTGCTGGCTTCCCTGACACCCTACTGGCTTCCCTGACACCTCACTGGCTTCCCTGACATCCACACTGGCTTCCCTGACATCCTGCTGGCGTCCCTGACATCCTGCTGGCTTCCCTGACACCCCACTGGCTTCCCTGACACCCCACTGGCTTCCCTGACACCCCACTGGCTTCCCTGACACCCCACTGGCTTCCCTGACACCCCACTGGCTTCCCTGACACCCACTGTCCCCGTGTACCATGGAACCCTAAAATGTCTTACCCTATTTTCTATGCAAATTTTGCTTTTTATGTTTTAAATTATGTTAATTTTAAATTTTTCGTTTGCTATAACACAATATATGATTTTTATTGATTTTTATTTAAATCAGATCACTTTGAGTTCCTACCCAATATACAGAATTGTGAATTATCCAAATCTTCTGAGTAATCTGTACCTTTACATGATTTTCTTTATGAAATTTAATTTTTGAATCCTTCAACATATTAATCTTTTCCAAATAAAATCAATCTTTGTTACTAAATCACTGAAGTTTGTAAACAACTCATTTGTGCTCATTTTTATCAATTTTGTTTTCAATCGCTTCTCTTAATCTACTAGTAAACAATTTAATTCAAAACATATAAAAAATGCTTGAAACAAACAAATTTAGTTTTTTAAAATCAAATCTTGTAAATCTTTTAAATTGAGAGCGTAGAATCTATGAAAAAATTACAAATATATAAATCATAAATCAGTTTGAAATGTGAGTAGTAATATATAATAAAAATACTTTGTAGAATTTATTCTACAAGATTTTTACATATCCAAATTTAATGAGAGAATTGTCTCCCACATCACATGCTGCAGAACTCTGATATCCCACTCCAACATTGCATGATGTAGTGTAATATCCCAAATTACATGATTTAGAATCTGTAATACCCCAAATCACGTGATTTAGAACTGCAATATCCGAAATCACATGATGTAGAATATGTAATATCCGAAATCACATGATGTAGAATCTGTAATATCCCAAGTTAAATGATGTAGAATCTGTAATGCCCCAAATCACATGATTTAGAATCTGTTATATCCCAAATCACATGACGTAGAATCTGTAATATCCCAAGTCACATGATGTAGAATCTATAATATCCCACCTCATATGATTTAGAACTGTAATATCCTACATCACATGATTTAGAAGCTGTAATATCCCAAATTACATCATGTAGAATCTGTAATATCCAAAATTACATGATGTAGAATCTGTAATATCCCAAATTACATGATGTATAATCTGTAATATCCCACATCACATGATTTAGAACTATAATATCCCAAATCACATGATGTAGAGTTTGTCGTTTTTCAAAGCACATGCCGCAGAATCTGTGATATCCCACACATCACATGATTTAGAATTTGTAATATCCCATCTCACATGATTTAGAACTGTAATATCCCACATCACATGATTTAGAAGCTGTAATATCCCAAATTAAATGATAAGAGATCGTGTAGAACTTTACCAGGTAAAATCGTACTCAGATCATAATGCACTTACATAAATTGAAGAATTCGCAACCAAGAGACTTGAAATACTACTGTAAATGGCATTAATAGTTTGAATTACGCGATCGGTTTATTAGCAGTTAAAAATGGTTAAATTAGGATTATCCAGCTGCAACTTCCACAGATTAGATAGAAATTTTAAGTTAAATTTAATTGGCTGAGCGTACAATTTGGTAGCTATTGCTGCTGCTGCTGCAGAGCCAGCGCTAGGAGTCTGAGTTGCTCCGCGTAAGAGAACTGCTGCTGCTGCTGCTGAGCATGAGTCATGAGCTGATCTGTCTCATATCCGGGTTCTGTACCACCGTATGGAGTTACAGCGGTGCCCTCTTGCTGTTGCTGTTGCTGCTGCTGCTGCTGCTGTTGCTTTCGTCGAGACTTGGCACGTCGATTTTGAAACCAGATTTTCACCTGACAGGTGGACAGGCCCAGGCTGGTTGCTAAGCGGTCTCTGTCTGGCTTGGCGATGTAGTCGGATTGGTTGAAGGCTGTTTCTAGGGCTAAGGTTTGACTGGCTGTGAAGTTGCTGCGAGACCTGTGATGGTGCCGCCTTTGCTGCTGCTGGTGCTGGTCATATTGCTGCTGGTCTGGCGGTTCTTGCGACTGCGAGCTGAGTCTGGTGTGGCCTCCGTGATCTGAGTAAATAAGGGATATTTTTGTTTGTAAAAGATTGCTATAGTGAGTCGTTCGGTCCCGCAACTATCTGACTGAGTCGATGAGAGGGGTGTCAGTGTCTATAAAGATGTGCCAGTGTCTATAGAGATGTCCCAGTGTCTATAGAAATGTGCCAGTGTCTATAAAGATGTGCCAGAGTCTACGGAGATTGTCAAGTGTCTATATATAGAGATGTACCGGTGTCTATAGAGATGTGCCCGTGTGTCTATAGAGATGTGCCCGTGTGTCTATATAGATTTGCTTGTGTGTCTACAGAGTTTTTTCAGCGTCTATAAAGATTTGACAGTGTTAACATAAAGAAGTAAAAAATATTGTCTATAGCACGTACAGAGAACTTACAGCAACTAAAGAGAAGTTACAGCATCTACAGAGAACTTACAGCATCTACAGAGAAGTTACAGCATCTACAGAGAAGTTACAGCATCTACAGAGAACTTACAGCATCTACAGAGAACTTAAAGCATCTACAGAGAAGTTACAGAATCTACAGAGAACTTACAGCATCTACAGAGAACTTACAGCATCTACAGAGAACTTACAGCATCTACAGAGAACTTACAGCATCTACAGAGAACTTACAGCATCTACAGAGAACTTACAGCATCTACAGAGAATCTACAGCACCTACAGAGAATTTACAGCACCTACAGAGAATTTACAGCATCTACAGAGAAGTTACAGCACCTACAGAGAATTTACAGCCCCTACAGAGAATTTACAGCCCCTACAGAGAATTTACAGCACCTACAGAGAATTTACAGCACCTACAGAGAATCTACAGCACCTACAGAGAATATTGAGTGTCCATAGAGGAGCGCCAGTGTTCTATTATAGAGTCAGCAAACTTACCATCAAAGCACGCATTTGCCTGCCGAAGTGCCAGCGACTGCTCTGTAGTCTTAGCAGCAGCAGAAGCAGAAGCAGCAGTTCCATCCGAAAGCAGACTCTCCACGGTGAACAGGCCTGGCATACTGACTGTGAATGATCAATCAATGGAGTAACTTCTAGTCTTGTATCTCAGAGTCTCAGACCCAAACATCTTCAGCTCTGATTGAGGCTTCTTAAATACATTTACGCGACTCCCCCAGTCTCATTAGAACTCCCCTTTCCCTCCTGCAGTTCCCAGGCCCTCACAACCCACTCGAGTCCGTGAAGTTTTGACAGGTGCGCCAGGTAACAAACATTTCTGGGGTTTGGCGGGTAGGGGATGGCTAGAATTGATTGAGATGAATTATGATAGGGAAGGAGAGAGCATGCAGTTGAGTGGCGATGAGAGATCGACAGTCAGCCCTGCAGTTCGCTGTCCAATGATAATTAATGTCGCGTGTCCTCATTGCCCATAACTTCATCTATATGGAATTCTTAAATCGAGAATCTGAGTTGCAAACTAACTGATTCATAATTTTGATTTTGAGAAAAAACACAACAAAAAACGGAATCAAATTAGAAGCGAATTGAAGTTTGATTATTTCGTAGAAAATTAAGCAATGTTTTTTCGATAGGTTTTTGCCTCTCTCATAGCTCTATTGATATTCATAGAGCTGTTTAGAGAGATATCATTTTGTTATACAGTCAATAAGCTAAGAACGATAAGAATAGGTTTATAAAATCAATGAGTCGAGCTGTAACGTGTAGTCGTATGATTTTTAGGCGCAGGACAGGACATGTTCGATTGTGCGTAGGCTACAAAATTAACACAGAATTCAAATTTTCTCAACGAACAGCTCAATGGAGCTATAATAAAGACACGACATATCAAAAGGGAAAAATTCGGTCTCATTTCTAAGAAAACTAATCACAATTTTTATGCTGAAAAAAAGAAAACCTTCCCTATGCAGTTTCCAAGAAACGTTTAGGAGAAACGTCCAAGAAACGTCCAAGAAACGTCCAAGAAACGTCCAAGAAACGTCCAAGAAACGTCCAAGAAACGTTACGACTACTCGTTTGTTTCCCGAGTAGTCGTTGCTCAGTAGTTTAAGACTCCACGCCAGCAGAACTCCGAACCGCTAGGCGCAGCGGGGGTCGCTCCGGGGGGGGGGGTTGGGTGATGGGGGGGCCCTCATGCGTGCCACGCCGTCTCCCGCTACTCAAGTGGTTCCTCCCCCCTTCATTGCGTGGATCCTTACTGCTAGGGGAATCAATGATGTGCCTTACTGGAACAATGACAGCTGATCTCTGTGAAACAATGGCCAGGCCAGGTGTGGCTCAGACTGAGCACGCTTGATCAGCTTTATTGAGATGTCGTAGCAATTATTATACGTATATAAAATATATTTTATAATTTCTAATGACTAGCACATTTCTCTCCTCACTGCAGACCACAGCTTCTAATTGGCAGGCAACAAAGTGTGCAAATCCTACTACCGACCAGTCTTGTCGGGACAAAACCTGAATGAAAGTATGAGAAACAAGTAAGTATTTTATAATATAGATTTCATATTCTGGACCATACTATAAAGTGTAATAAAAGCCGCCGGTAAGTACCGAAGGCAAACCGAAATTCTTTTGGAAATTCTCTCTTTACTATTTTTTCATTTTCTTCTCTTTCTTATTGCGCATTTTACAATCGTAAAAACCCATACAATACAATAGTGTGCTGAGAGACTGCTGTGTCAAGGAGGTCCCATGGAAAATTTTCTAGAGTGACAGATTGTTTTACAATAGAATAGATTAAGAAAAGGAAGAGAAGAGAGAGGAGGGGAGAAAAGAGAGGAGGGGAGAGAGTAGAGATGAGGGGAGAGAGTAGAGATGATGGGAGAGAGTAGAGATGAGAGGAGAGAGTAGAGATGAGGTGAGAGAGTAAAGATGAGGGGAGAGTAGAGATGAGGGCAGAGAGTAGAGATGAGGTGAGAGAGTAGAGATGAGGGGAGAGAGTAGAGATGAGGGGAGAGAGTAGAGATGATGGGAGAGAGTAGAGATGAGAGGAGAGAGTAGAGACAAGGGGAGAGAGTAGAGATGAGGTGAGAGAGTAGAGATGATGGGAGAGAGTAGAGATGAGGGGAGAGAGTAGAGATGATGGGAGAGAAGATAGAGAAAGGGAGAGAGGAGAGAGGTGAGGGTAGATAAGACGGGAAAGAGGAGAGAAGAGGGGAGAGAGAAGAGAGACTGAGAAGAGACAGACTTTGAGCTGACCGGGTTTTATTATTGCAAAGTTTGAAAGGACCCGAGGGCCCAACAGCGCGGCTTCGCCGGCTTGAGTTTTCCGACCCCAATGGTTTCGGTAAAGAGTTGTTGGTTCTGTGAGTAGCTCAAAATTCTAGACTAAAGTCTCTCTGACTTGAGCCCAACTGGCTATTGAGCCCCGTCCCCACCTCCACATCAGCTTCGTCTATTATTTCTTTTTCATTTCTGTCGGCGAAGTGAAACACGAAAAGACGACTTGAGTGGAGAGTGGAGGAGGGGTTGGCCATTGAGCGGAGAGCTTCGCTGGGCGTTGACCGTCCGTGGCCACGCGGCCGATAGCATGCCTTACTATAGGTGTACACCGCATTCTAGGGTGGGGTTCATCTTCTCATCATGTAGTCGCGTAGGCTTTAGCAGGGACCGCTTAATGCGTGCTTGTTTGCAAGCACTTGGATTGGAAAGCTATCTCTATATCTCACGAGGTTGAAGGTGTATTAGGCGTATGCCTTTGAAATTCATTTGATGAAGGGCGCCATTTCATAAGAGGGTTGCCATTTCATTTGATAGGGGCGCCATTTCATTTGATGCCATTTCATTTGATGGAGGGCGCTATTTCATTTGATGGAGGGGCGCGCTATTTCATTTGATGGAGGGCGCTATTTCATTTGATGGAGGGCGCTATTTCATTTGATGGAGGGCGCTATTTCATTTGATGGAGGGCGCTATTTCATTTGATGGAGGGCGCTATTTCATTTGATGGGGGGCGCCATTTTATTTCAGGGACGCCATTTGTAGTCGTAACGGCTGATCTATACTTGCATTTCTATTGAATCTCTAATTGAAAGCTTATTTGTGTAATAAGGTAGCTCATTTTGTTTTCAATGAATTCCAGTCCAGGTTTACTTTAGTGGTCCTTGTTAGACTTAGAACTTCACTGGGCGTATCCACTGCCAGCCAGCCAGCCACCTACTCAAATCTGCAGACGTTTACGTAAAGGCATTGAAGCATTCCTACGGCTTTAAGGCTGTGCTTTATACGCACTCGCGATAAACTTCTCTTGCCAAAATGCTCTCCTTTTCACACACATCATTCATCCATTGAAGATTGAAATGGGCTTTGGAGGGGGAGGTCGCCTGCCCACCGCCCTCCTCTGGCAGAAAGAACAATGAAAGCAGGGCGCAACGTCTACAAGAGCTCGGAAAAGTTGAGGCAACTGCAGCGACCGGAGAGGGCGGCAAACAACTCGAGACAGAGTCTTAGTTGATAACTAACCCGACTTACCCAAGCACTGACTTCTCAGGCAAGTCCTCAGCAGCGATGGTGCTGACAAACAAGGAGGCGTCCTTTGTCATTCACGCCACTGGCCAAGGCGAGCTGGATGTGAAAATCACGGGTGAGTTGGTCGCCTGTAGCGTGCAGTCTTGCTCAGCTAAATCTCTGTTGCAAATATGATAATTAATAACAAGCTAAACATGTAGAGTTTCATTAACTGTGTGCGCGTGCTGTGCTCAGATTTTTTAACACCAGGTAAGCGGGCCTTTGAATCTAAATAACCATAACTGTAATCCGCGTTTAACATTTTAATCAAACTGTGAAGTGAAATTATTGTTTAGTTGCCGAGTTTAACAGCCTTGAACAACATCAGCGCAAGGACCAACCAACCCATGCCTGAAATCCGTTAACCAATAACTTCCTATGTTGGCAAGCTGAAACCCGACTGGCACTGCAGGACCAGTGCGATGGGATGAGGTAAACTCGGTTGAGTGCTGTTTGTTCTTACTTTCTCTCATCTCCTATCACCCTCTTTTTTATCACTAATCACCTTTTCTCACCCTATCTGATCATCTCTAATCCTCTCCCATCCTGCGCACGTCTCTCAGCTTCCATCGCGCTCCCCGGTCCGACGTTGCAGACCCGAGCGGCCGGCCGGTGGACTTCAAGCGGCAGTCCCGAGCCAACGGGATGGAGGTCCGCTGGACACCCCGGGTGAACGGGCCGCACCAGATCAGGGCTGTCGGGCCGGACGGTCAGACCATTCCTGGCTACCCCGCCACGGTGAACGCCTACGATCCCAAGCAGGTCCGGGTGCTGCAGAAGACCCAGCCAGCTCGGCTGGCAGAGCCGGTGCACTTTGAAGGTGAATCAATCTTAAATTACAACGCTGATTTCTCAGCTTCCCGAAATTCGTTGCCACTTTCAGTAGGCGGTTTGGAACCTTCAAGCAGAACCTTTGTCTTGTCTTCCCCATTGACTATAAAAATATTATCGGCGGTAAAGTTCGAGTTAACAAATTTTACTATCAAGAGCATAAAAAGTTCATTCCGCTCCAAAATCACCCAGTGGACACCTACGAGGCCGGTTCGGGCCAGCTCTCGGCCACAGCGGAGAACATGGTCACCAGGGAGATCATGGACGTCGACTGCAACATCAAGTCGCCCTACGTCTACGATCTGGTGTTCACGCCGATCACGGCTGGTGAGTACGAGCTCCAGGTGTGCCTCAACGGAGAGCTCGTGCCAACCAGGCTACGCTTCACACCGGTCTCCGAGATTGAAACTGTGATTGTAAGCGACTCGCAGCTGAACGACAGCCTCTATAACCCTCCGGCGCGTCGCCAGCCGTCAAAGACCAAATCGCAGCCAAAGCAGCAGCCGCCGCCACCGCCACCTCAGAGCAGCAACAATGGAACTGGTGTCGTCAGTGACAGTGTGGACAGCGGCGGAGGTCCCTACCAGGCGCACATCGTGGTCACGGCCGATCTGGACCGACTGAACTTCGACATGCCAGTGGCCGACTACGGCAAGCAGCCGGACTCGCCGACTAGCACGCTGCGCTCGAACAAGTCCATCGCCAGCCTCGCTCCCGTGGTGGACGTGCAGGTGCCGCAGTACGTGCCAATTCACCACACCATCGAGTTCGAGATCAGCGGCATTCCAACCAAAGCCGCTTTCCGAGTGACGGTGAAGAACCCGCACGGTCAGATGGAGGAGTGCGAGAACCGGCGCAGCGGCGGCCAGCTGTTCATCACCTTCACTCCGCACCTGTCCGGCGCACACCGCTTCTTCGTCGAGGTGAACAACCGGTTCGTTTCGGACACGGAGAAGCCGCCGTACTGTCTGGCATTCGACTGGACCAAGATCACCTCGAAGCTGAAGTCGCCAGTTGGATTCCTCGACGAGCCGGTGGTTGTCGAGGTCGACGCGTCCAAATGCGGCGGCGGGCTGGTCGAGTGCCAGGTGAAGCTGAGAAAGACGTTCTCCTACAGGGGCAGCGTCATCGCGGCGGACTCCGACTCTGTGGCGGGCAACGACAATGAGTCAGTCTCGGGCTCGGTGGCCTCCAGGGTCAGGAACTACGGCTCGCTGGTCACGACAAAACCAGATGATAGGTTAGTTGATGGGACGGATTCGGGAGGTTTCTTGATTCCAGGGTGTCGCCGATTGCTTGTAGACGTGTACTTAAAATATCAGTGAGTGTAGAAGCACCAAGGCTGGAGATTTAAACCGTATTACGCAATGAATTTGTGGTTCGTAACTTATCTGTACTCATTTGAGGGATTACCTGCCAGCCTTGGGAGGCGGCAATATCTTATATCTTATAATAACTTATTGTGCAAAGTAACAGTTCATAACATGCAAAAAGCAACATTTTAACTTGTAACTTTCCGACCGCAGATACGTGATCTCATTCAACCCCGACCGAGCTGGGGTCTACGAGCTCAACATCACGTACGACAATTTCCCAATACCCGACGCGCCCTTCGTTATCCCTGTGGTGGACTTTGCGTCCATTCGGCTCACTGGTCAGGGCTTGAGAGTCGCTCCGATCTTCTCAGTGGCCTGGTACCGCATCGAAGTGCTGAACGGTCCGTCCAAGCATCTGAGCATGACGGTAACGAACCCGTTGAATCTGCCGGTGGACTGCACGCTCACTAAATGGAACGATGGCCTGCTGTGCGAATGGACCCCGGATCTAGTTGGCATGTACTATCTGCAGATTTACCTTGGCGATCGGCTGCTCGATAGGAGCTCGTTCGATTGCCATGCCTACGATATTTCCAAGGTTAAGGTCACCGAGTACGACAAGGTAAGCTGTTGCCTTGGTTCCTTAGCTCCTGAGTATTTGTTTGTTTCATTGAAGTCTTACCTTGCATGCCTGTTAATTGCAACCAACTCAACTCCAGGTGGGCATCGTCGGTCAACGGATGCGTTTCGAGATCAGTGCCGAAGGAGCCAGTGGCGACGGAGTATCCGAGATTTGTCCTTTTGTTCTGCCGCTGAGCGACTACAAGGCTCTGAAGGACAAGAAGGCGAGCTCTATGGCCGAATCAGAGGCGGGCGTGCCTTTGGACTATCGCACCAAGAGTTCCAATGTGGTGGAGTACACCTTTGTGCCGCAGGATGGGCAGCAGCATGTCATTGAGGTGTTCTTTAATGAACAGTCGTTGCAGCGTAAGAAGATTTCTTATGTACCCATCTTGTCTGTCTCTGTCTGTCTGTCTGTCTGTCTGTCTGTCTGTCTGTCTGTCTGTCTGTCTGTCTGTCTGTCTGTCTGTCTGTCTGTCTGTCTGTCTGTCTGTCTGTCTATCTGTCTGTCTGTCTGTCTGTCTGTCTGTCTGTCTGCTGTCTGTCTTTCTGTCTGTCCGTCCAACGGTCTGTATTTCAATCTTATGGTCTCGTTCCGGCGCAAGCAGCAACCCCCATCAACTTCTCCTTCCAGAGTGCCCCATCATGGTACACGTGATGTCGGAACTGGACATTCTTAACCAGCTGGTGCCCACCTCGTTCCCCTGGGTGCCGTGCTGTGTAGAGACGCGCCTTCGTTTTGGCACCAGACTGGACGGCTACCAGTTAAATGTGCAGCCGGATCGGCTGGCTGCAGTGGTCCGAGGTTCGAGTCTCGTTTAGTAGCCGGAATATTCTGACGCACACGCGCACACATACAGTGATCCCATAGGACTAGGGCTTAGCAGCAGTAGGGTACTAAATGCTCTTCAGGTATTTATAATCTCACATCGAAAGAAAACACACCCACCCCGCAGCCCCGTCCCGCGGAATCCTGCCCAACCGCGTGTCCAACCAGCGCGACAGCGGCGAGTTCCACGTCCATTTCACGCCGCTGGAGGCCGGGCCGCACCACGTGGAGATGAGCTACGGCGGCCAGCCAATCAAAGGCAGCCCGTTCACCGTGAACGTCTACGATCCAAGCCGGCTGAAGATTACCTACGAGGACCGAGTTACCATCACGCGACCGGCTACAGTCAGCGTCGACCTCACTGAGGCTGGCGAAGCTCCGCTGCAGCTGAAGGTGGTGCCTCCGTCTGGTAGCCACCTAGCTGTTCAGGTGTGTGATTGAATTTATTTTTTTATTATTGGCTTGGTTCAATGATGAATTGGATCAAATAATCTAAAAGGGCTTCACAATCATCCTACCACTTTCAGGAGGTGCCTTCCGGGCAATCTGGCGTCATCAGATTTGACTACGTGCCTGCCGAGATCGGAATTCACGAGCTGACACTGTTTTTCAACGGAGCCGAAGTTGAAGGTTGCCCGCTGCAGCAGGTGGCCCGCAGTCCGGAGATGGCCGTGGCTCACGGCGAAGGCCTTGTCGAAGCGTTGCTGAACCAGCCGACACATTTCTTCGTCGACCCGAAAGGCCAGCGAGGCGACCTGTTTGTGCAAGTTGACGGTGCGTATCTTTTGAGTGTCGTGCTGTTCTCATGAAGGCAAAAAACGCGTGCAAAGACTCCAACCGTCACCCGACCTCAGACAACACGTCCACCAACTCCAAACGTCATTCGACCTCAGACAACACGTTCACCAACTCCAAACGTCATCCGACCTTAGCTAACACGTCCACCAACTCCAAACGTCACCGACCTCAGACAACACGTCCACCAACTCCAAACGTCATTCGACCTCAGACAACACGTTTACCAACTCCAAACGTCACCCGACCTTAGCTAACACGTCCACCAACTCCAAACGTCACCGACCTCAGACAACACGTCCACCAACTCCAAACGTCATTCGACCTTAGACAACACGTCTACCAACTCCAAACGTCACCCGACCTTAGCTAACATGTCCATCAATTCCAAATATCACCTGACCTCAAAAATAAAACACAGTTGACTGGTTTTCAATAAAAATTCCCTCTCATAAACAGGCCCAACCACTATAACATCCTGCCACATGGAGCCGATGCAAAACGGTCAGTATCGCGTGTCCTACACGCCTGGCGAGGTCGGCCATCACTCGGTCCAGGTCCGCTGGAATGACGAGCCTGTACCGGGCAGCCCCTTCCAGCCGATAGTAATAGATCTGAACTCCATTAGCTGTCTGTCAGGCGGCCCGCAGACGCCGGGGACTAGCCAGCTGCCTCCGCTACTCGTAGGTCGGCTGCATCGCATTGTGTTCGACGTCTCCCGCGCCGGACCAGGCCGGCTGAGCGCCGAAGTCACCGGGCCTTCGAGGGAGCCATTGAATTGCTCGGTACACGGCGACTCGTTGGAGTTCACGCCCACGACGCCAGGAGATCATCAGGTGGGTTGATGTAGTGTTGTGTCTTTTGTTTGTTTAATGATAAATCAAATGAACAAGTCTTGAACTTAAATTAACTAGCCGATCTTCGGCTCTTGCTTTTTTTATTTATTTATTTTTCTGCAAGCCTAACTTGCTCTCATTACGCGTAGAAGCGTACGGTGTGCTGGGAACCATTTTGTCTATGGTTCGACTTGGCTTGGCTTATAGCCACAGCATGTAGATCCCATTGCTCCAGCACCAGAGGCGTCAGCACTAGCCTAATTAGCCGGTCGGGGATAGGGAATGAAGACCGCGGCCCCCTTGCCTTCCCCTGGCTACGAGTGTCTGACTTGTCTCTGTCGCCAAATATTATTCACTTACTTTGCTGGGTACCAATCCGCAGGTTCGAGTCTGGTTCGGGGACAAGCCAGTGCCCAACACGCCATTCCGAGGCAACGCCGAGCTGGAAGAGCAGGAGACCGACAACACCAAGGTGGTGCTCAGCGGTCGCGGTCTAAAAGAGGCCCGCGTCAAGGAGGAGGCGGCCTTTCTGGTGGACGGTAGCCAAGCTGGCAGGGGCCGGCCTGCTATCAGGATGACATCAGCCGAATCCAGCGGCGGCCAAGTTGAGGTTCAATGCCGCAGCATCGGCGATGACAAGTACAAGTGCACTTATACGCCACACAAGCCGGGGGCGTACCTGCTGCACATCAACTGGGTCGACAGGCCGCTGAGGGGCAGCCCGTTCACCGTGCAGGTGCTGGGCCAGTCGGAAGCCAACAGGATTGTCTGCAGGTTGGTTTACCCCGTTAGATACCCAGTGACTGCATTAATTAGACACCCAGTGACTGCTTTAATTAGATACCCAGTGACTGCTTTAATTAGACACCCAGTGACTGCTTTAATTAGATACCCAGTGACTTCTCCTATTAATACTCAGTGACTGCTCCAGTTAGATACTCAGTGACTTCTCCTATTAGATACCCAGTGACTGCTTGAATAACACACCCAACCTGTCACTAACTAAACCAGCGGCGAAGGCCTCCGTCAGGGCGTCATCGGCCAGGAGATCAAGGCCACCATCGACACGCGTCGAGCCGGCCCCGGTGACCTCACCGCCCGCTGCCACGGCCCAAACAAGCCGGCCTTCTGCGAACTGTTCGACCATCAAGATTGCGCGTACACTCTGAGCGTTCGACCACAGGAGCCCGGCAAGCACGTGCTGGTGATTGAGTACAACGGCGAGCAGGTCCCGGGCTCGCCGTTCAGTCTTCGCGTATCCCCCGCGCCCGACGCCAGCAAGGTGAGGGTGTTCGGGCCGGGCATCGAGCACGGCGTGATTGACAGCTTCGAGAGCCGGTTCGTGTGCGAGACCAAGGGGGCGGGAGCCGGGCAGCTCACCGTCAGGATTCGAGGACCGCGAGGTGAGTTGGTGAACGAGACTGTGTGAGTCTTTGGTCGTGTTGTGAATCAAGCAGAGCGAATACCCTTATTTTTGTGAATATATCACAATATGAATTTATTACAATATGAATCAAAGCACAATGTGAATCAAAGCACAATGTGAATCAATCACAATGGGAATCAATCACGATGTGAATCAATCACAATGTAAATCAATCACGATGTGAATCAATCACAATGGGAATCAATCACGATGTGAATCAATCACAATGTAAATCAATCACGATGTAAATCAATCACGATGTGAATCAATCACAATGGGAATCAATCACGATGTGAATCAATCACAATGTAAATCAATCACAATGAGAATCAATCACAATTTGAATCAATCGCAATGTGAATCAAAGCACAATATGAATCAAAGCACAATGTGAATCAAAGCACAATGTGGAAAAAAGCACAATGTGAATCAAAGCACAATGTGAATCAAAGCGCAATGTGAATCAATCACAACTCGAATCAATCGCAATGTGAATCAAGGCACAATGTAAATCAATCAGAATGTGAATCAAAGCACAATGTGAATCAAAGCAGATTTTGTTTGAGTTCACGCATTCAAAAACCTTTCTACTCTAAAGGCGCCTTCCACGTGGAGATGGAGCGTGAGTACCAGAAAGACCGCACCATCATGTGCCACTACGATCCGAGCGAGGCCGGAGAGTACCAGATTCACATTCGCTGGTCAGGAGCTCACGTCCCCGGTTCACCCTTCGTGGTGAACCTGTTCCGCAGCCGCGCGGAGCTGGAGGACTATCTGACCCGCAATCCGGGTGAAGCGAGCGGCCGGCGCTACCAGAACGGAACACCGTTCGATTTTTGAATAACCGCCAAAAGTTGAACAGTTTTTAAACAAACTACATGTATGCTATTTAAAACAAAAACTCGGAAAAATGAATAAAAAAAAAGTTGAGTTTATTCTTTTCTGTCGACGTTTTCCAACATCGAACTTTGAATGCCATTTTGTTGTGACCATATATAAAAATTTTATTTTCTACCCGATATCGTAAATTTTGTTTTAATATTCTTAGAAAATTTTTGGCACCCGTTCACGAGTCAACAGATTAACCCAGAAAATTCTAATTTTCGTCGCCTATTAACGTTTAAAGTTCATCTCAGCTTAAACACAATAAGGGTATTTTCGATGATTAATAATTTAATCTTGGTTGTAGTTTTTCGATTTAAAAATACACTTTGTTATACTGTCTTAAATCAGTTTTTTTAATCTTAGTTGCGTGTGCTCACTCTGACATCTTACTGTTTTGTCAGTTCATTTTGTTTCGTCTTGATGACAGAACGCAGTTTCGAATATGGAGCTTTCTGACCTGAGCTAATTGTCTGTCTGTTGGGTCTCGGGAGCTGCTGATGTGAGCAGAGCTATTTTGTTTACTCAATTTTATTGCTTAAGCTTTAAGGGGTTTCAGTCCACTCGGAGCGTAAACAGTCTACTTGAGTAGTTGCTTTCAGTGTGCCTTGCTGGCTCTGCCGAAGTTTACACACGTGCTGAGAACTGAAAAACTGTGCTTTAGGTGTGTGAAATTGAGTAATTATAAATAGTCTGAGGGTCTGGGACTGCACAGAGGGCACAGCAACTGAGGATCTGGGAGGCTGGCCCAGAAACTAAGGATCTGGGAGGCTGGCCCAGCAACTGAGGATCTGGGAGGCTGGCCCAGCAACTGAGGATCTCGGAGGCTGGCTCAGCAACTGAGGATCTGGGAGGCTGGCCCAGCAACTGAGGATCTGGGAGGCTGTGGCCCAGCAACTGAGGATCTCGGAGGCTGGCTCAGCAACTGAGGATCTGGGAGGCTGGCCCAGCAACTGAGGATCTGGGAGGCTGGCTCAGCAACTGAGGATCTGGGAGGCTGGTCCAGCAACTGAGGATCTGGGAGGCTGGTCCAGCAACTGAGGATCTGGGAGGCTGGCTCAGCCCAGCAACTGAGGATCTGGGAGGCTGGCTCAGCAACTGAGGATCTGGGAGGCTGGCCCAGCAACTGAGGATCTGGGAGGCTGTGGCCCAGCAACTGAGGATCTCGGAGGCTGGCTCAGCAACTGAGGATCTGGGAGGCTGGCCCAGCAACTGAGGATCTGGGAGGCTGGCTCAGCAACTGAGGATCTGGGAGGCTGGTCCAGCAACTGAGGATCTGGGAGGCTGGTCCAGCAACTGAGGATCTGGGAGGTTGGTCCAGCAACTGAGGATCTGGAAGGCTGGCTCAGCAACTGAGGATCTGGGAGGCTGGCCCAGCAACTGAGGATCTCGGAGGCTGGCTCAGCAACTGAGGATCTGGGAGGCTGGCCCAGCAACTGAGGATCTGGGAGGCTGGCCCAGCAACTGAGGATCTGGGAGGCTGGCCCAGCAACTGAGGATCTGGGAGGCTGGCTCAGCAACTGAGGATCTGGAAGGCTGGCCCAGCAACTGAGGATCTGGAAGGCTGGCCCAGCAACTGAGGATCTGGGAGGCTGGCCCAGCAACTGAGGATCTGGGAGGCTGGCCCAGCAACTGAGGATCTGGTGGGGTGGCTCAGCAACTGAGGATCTGGGAGGCTGGCCCAGCAACTGAGGATCTCGGAGGCTGGCTCAGCAACTGAGGATCTGGGAGGCTGGCCCAGCTACAGAGGATCTGGGAGGCTGGCTCAGCAACTGAGGATCTGGGAGGCTGGTCCAGCAACTGAGGATCTGGGAGGCTGGGCCAGCAACTGAGGATCTGGGAGGCTGTGGCTCAGTAACTGAGGATCTGGGAGGCTGTGGCCCAGCAACTGAGAATCTGGGAGGCTGGTCCAGCAACTGAGGATCTGGAAGGCTGGCTCAGCAACTGAGGATCTGGAAGGCTGTGGCCCAGCAACTGAGGATCTGGGAGGCTGGTCCAGCAACTGAGGATCTGGAAGGCTGGCTCAGCAACTGAGGATCTGGGAGGCTGGTCCAGCAACTGAGGATCTGGAAGGCTGGCTCAGCAACTGAGGATCTGGGAGGCTGGCCCAGCAACTGAGGATCTCGGAGGCTGGCTCAGCAACTGAGGATCTGGGAGGCTGGCCCAGCAACTGAGGATCTGGGAGGCTGGCCCAGCAACTGAGGATCTGGGAGGCTGGCCCAGCAACTGAGGATCTGGGAGGCTGGCCCAGCAACTGAGGATCTGGAAGGCTGGCCCAGCAACTGAGGATCTGGGAGGCTGGCCCAGCAACTGAGGATCTGGGAGGCTGGCCTAGCAACTGAGGATCTGGGAGGCTGGCCCAGCAACTGAGGATCTGGTGGGGTGGCCCAGCAACCAAGGTCCCGGGTCGGGAAATCTTGGTATCCCATAAGGGACAGAAAGCACTGGAATAACAACCTAGCTGCTTCCTGAAGGTAAAACAGCAGCTCTGTGGGGGCGTGATAAATTATTCAGAATAAGAAAATAACTCTGGTTTGACTGCTTCTCAACCTGATTTCTACTTTGCTAAGTTTCCATCCACAGCATCCCTTAGCCAGGAGCGTCAGAGTGAGTTTCGGATGAATATTTCTTTGATGGCAGGATATAATGTTCAGCAGGAACAGATTTCCTGTTCCCTATTAATTAGTTTTCGAATCTACTCGAAATGAAATGAAACTGCAGATGTAGCTCTTTGTTCTACATCGGAGCTGACTGTATTTTTCGTTAATTATCAAACGTGGAATTGCATGAACTGATAAATTTTTGAACAGATCAACCGCGCACAGACCAATTTGCGAGGAGAAAATTCAGTAAGATCACCGATATGTGTTCAGTGGAAACATTTATGAAAAATCGATGACTACGAGGCTTTTTCGCGAAGTCACAGCTTCTTGGCGTACAGCGCCACATTCTCGAGGTCGTCAGCTTGCAGCTTCTCAAACGGCCGGCTGCCATCAACTGGATCAACAAAGTCCGGAATGTGCAGCACGTTGAGTCTGTCGAATTTCAGACCGTCGTAGATTCGTTCTGAGTACTTGTTGCCCGTGATGACGGAGGTCACCTGCAACTGCCAGTCCTTGGCGACCTCCAGGGAGAACTGCACCAGTCTCTTGGCGATGCCGCGGCCCGCGTGACTGTCGCTCACCACGAGGAATTTGAAGGCCATCACGGTGTCGGCGTTGTACCGCTGGAACAGGTCGATGTCGCCAGTGAGCTGGTCGAACATCCGGAAGATGATGCTGTACTTCGGATATTTGGCCGCCTGTTCCGGGTCAGCCACTAGCGGATGCTTCTGGTTGCCGTCTTCGCGACGCTCGATGGAGGACAGCCTCGCGCCGATGACCTGTCCAGTGGCCGGGTCCTCCACCAGCAGCGACACACCCTCATCCAGGATGTTCAGCACATCCAGCCGATCAAACTCAACGTCAGCTGGGAAGTCCATGCCTAGGAAGGGGCAGAGGGCGGTTCTCGGGTGAAACTGAGTGGCCATCAGTTTCCAGACCGGCTCGGCGTCAGCTGGAGTGGCCGTTCGATACACCAGACCGTCCGCTTGGCGGTTGAAGATCTTCTTCATCTGATATTAGCGTCTTATTTTATAAATGCTTTTCTTAGAAACTACAGAAGTTAATATGGAGGCAAAGTCAAATAAAATGGAGGTTTTATTCTAAGGGTGAAGCGGGTTAGGGAGGCAGATTAGATTTGCAATGGGGTGGTTGGGCAGTGGGCAGTGCAACCAGTGTGCGGCCGGGGGAGCTGTCAGACCTGAGAGGCTCGAGACGAGAGCGCGCGGAGGGGAGAGAGAGAGCGCTACGTGTAGATTGGACTTGGGGTGTGGGAGACGGGAAAGGAAAGAGAGGAATTCATACTCTAACGTACCTTTCCTGCCCTTCCCCAAGGGGTTGAGGCAACCAGAACGAACGGAGCGCGCTAAACTGACTGACACAGTGTCCGCCTGAATCTAACGGTATAGCATTCTCCACTGCGAGCCAGAGATAATATCAAAGTACGAATGACCTCAAGATTAATGGCTTAAATTCTTCAAAACCTTGCATATAACTACAAGCAACTGCCACATACGAGAGGACATTTACAAAATTCTCTTCAACCTACTCGACACGAGACTTCCGAGCATTTTAACAGAGCGAATTTATTTGATGCAGGCACAGATTCTGTGCCACAGAATGCAGACTCCAACCCCAGCCCGACACCAAAAAGCTTTTCAAACGCCTTTGCTACCAACTATGTGTGCCAATATGTGTCCTAATCGGTGTAATATCTGTGTCCAAAAGATGAAATCTGTGTCTGACAGGTGATACCTGTGTCTTAACATGAGAAACCTGTGTCTTAATATGTGATACCTGTGTCTTAACATGTGATACCTGTGTCTTAACATGTGATACCTGTGTCTTAACATGAGAAACTTGTGTCTTAATATGTGATACCTGTGTCTTAACATGTGATACCTGTGTCTTAACATGTGATGTCTGTGTCTTAACATGTGATGTCTGTGTCTTAACATGAGATACCTGTGTCTTAACATGAGATACCTGTGTCTAACAGGTGATACCTGTAAGAGGAAATCACTTCAGATTTCAGTTACTTGTTTAAAAAAACATATTTTTGACATTAAGAAGCATCATATACTACTTATAGAAATCATTAAAGTTAATGCGCTAATCGATAAAATTAATTCTCTTAGCATAGAGCACAGCATCTCTCAGCTCAGCTTCATCAATTAAAGCGAACGGCCTGCCTCCCGTCACCGGGTCAACGAACTCGCTGAGTCTCAGCGTGCTCAACAGATCGAAGTCCATCGACGAGTAGATTCGCTCCGAGTATCGACTGGCGGTGCAAGTGGTTGCCAGGGGGATCGCTATTCTCGCGGCCAGCTCAAGCGACAGCTCAACCAGCCTCTTGCCGATGCCTCTCCGCGAATGCGACTCGGCGACCACGAGGAACTTGAAGGAAATCGCTCGATCAACTTTGTACAGCTTGGCCAGATCGACACTGCAGGACAGATGGTCGAACATCCGGTACACAGCGCTGCACTTTGAGTAGGCGGCCGCCAGATTTGAGTCTGTCAGCAGGGGATGACGCGACTGACACTGCTCCGTCAGCTGCTCCACCGTTGTTGGTCGAGCAGCGACCAGTTTTCTGAACCAGTTTAGTTGAAGGTTGAAGCTGAACAACTGAGTTTACAAGAACACCTGAGGCTACAAACACCTGAGGCTACAAACACCTGAGGCTACAAACACCTGAGGCTACAAACACATGAGGCTACAAACACTTCAGGCTACAAACACCTGAGGATACAAACACCTGAGGCTACAAACACCTGAGGATACAAACACCTGAGGCTACAAACACCTGAGGCTACAAACACCTGAGGCTACAAACACCTGAGGCTATAAACACCTGAGGCTACAAACACCTGAGGCTACAAACACCTGAGGCTATAAACACCTGAGGCTACAAACACCTGAGGCTACAAACACCTGAGGCTACAAACACCTGAGGCTACAAACACCTGATGCTACAAACACCTGAGGCTACAAACACCTGAGGCTACAAACACCTGAGGCTATAAACACCTGAGGCTACAAACACCTGAGGCTACAAACACCTGAGGCTACAAACACCTGAGGCTATAAACACCTGAGGCTACAAACACCTGAGGCTACAAACACCTGAGGCTATAAACACCTGAGGCTACAAACACCTGAGGCTATAAACACCTGAGGCTACAAACACCTGAGTCTGCTGTCTCACCCTGAAGCAGAGTCCTCGACAACCAGGGACACCCCATGGCGGATAATTGCCGGCAGCAGGGTGTGCAGAATCTCCACATCCTGCGGTATTCGCATTCTCAAGCAGCAGCACAGCTCAGTTCGGGGGTAAAACTCGGCCACCATGAGCTGCCAGACAGCCTCCGTGTCGGCCATTGTGGCATTTCGATACACGAGGCCGTTCTCTTCAACTCGAACGACTGACATTTTTTTGTCATAGCCTGCGAAATCTTTAAAGAAATTCTACGTTTGTACAGGTGATTATTGAGTTTAGAAGCTCTATTTAAGCTAGCTACCTTATCGTATCTTGATTGGGTTGCGCACAAACTGGGTTAAAGTTGTAAAACCTTGCGTTGGATTGTATCTGATAGCTGGATTTAACCTTTCCAATGCAGATCTTGCCACTGCGAGTGGCGCCAAGGCCATTTTATGTTTAACTTTGAACAGGTTGTTAGACTGTTTAGAGAACTTGTTTTGCGAGCTGTTGTGTCAGTTTATTTAATGAGTTTGTCATTTGATTGGCACACAGGTGACACTGCTGTCTAACAGGTTGCACTCTTGTATAACAGGTGACACTGCTGTCTAACACACAGGTGACACTGCTGTCTAACACACAGGTGACACTGCTATCTAACATACAGGTGACACTGCTGTCTAACACACAGGTGACACTGCTGTCTAACATACAGGTGACACTGCTGTCTAACATACAGGTGACACTGCTGTCTAACACACAGGTGACACTGCTGTCTAACATACAGGTGACACTGCTGTCTAACACACAGGTGACACTGCTGTCTAACACACAGGTGACACTCCTGTCTGAAGTACTCGTAGCAAATCAGCAGTTGCTGTCATCTAAATTCTCTATTCCAGATCACATCACAATATTTTCAAATGAAAATATGCTTTCTAGCTACTATCAGTAGAACTAAAGGCAAATGTAAACAAAAATATATTCTAACCGCGCTCGTAATTGTGAATCATCAGTTAAAAAGTTACCCGTCAGAAATAATTAGTTCGCCCATAGAAATTCCAACGCGGGTTTCGGATACCCGTCTAAACTAATGCGCGGCGTATTTTGCTGTCGTGGCGTACTTTTAAAATATTCGGTTGACCAAACAGACATGATGTAGGTTGCTAGAACATTTCTGCAGACTCTGTTATCAATCTTGCTATAGAGAATTTGGTAGCAGCATTTATGAAGGAATTTCCTTCCATTGCTACTGTCTGTACAATACTAATGCTTTATTAGTTACAAGCAGAGCTTTTTTCTAGTAGCCATCTGAGGCATAATTGCACTGGCTCTGTGCAGTGCAATGTCCTGGCTACAGGCAGCTGACTCTGACACCTTTGACTTTGGTACCTGCGCTTCACTCTCTTCACTCTTCACCCTTTCACTCGTCCTGTCTTTAATGGTCTCTCTGTCTCTCTCTCCCTCTCCCCCCCCATCGTTCTCCCTCTCTCTCTCCCTCTCTCTCCCTCTCTCTCTCTCTCTCTCCCCTCTCTCCCTCTCTCTCCCTCTCTCTCTCCCTCTCTCTCCCTCTCTCTCTCTCCCTCTCTCTCCCTCTCTCTCCCTCTCTCTCTCCCTCTCTCTCCCTCTCTCTCTCTCTCTTCCCTCTCTCCCTCTCTCTCCCTCTCTCTCTCCCTCTGTCTATCTCCCTCTCTCTCTCTCTCTCTCTCTCTCTCTCCCTCTCTCTCTCTCTCTCTCTCTCTCTCCTTCAACCTTCAACAATTCTCAGTACAATATTCAACACTAAAATGTTTACAGTTTAACTCAGCATAAGCATAATCCCCTCATAGTTACCAATCTTATTTGCACCACGCAAATAAAAATCAACTGAAAGAGCAGTGCTTGACAGAATTGTAATTAAAAATACTTAATTTACAGTTCCAGTGTCCATTCCGCGATTCGTATAGCCATTTATAAAATAGGTGTTCAGTGTTTGGGGATCTGGACACTGAGGGAGACACAAACAGAGAACCCATTCACAAGCTCACAGGAATTTCCAAAAATATAACACAGTAAATAACCTACTCAAAACATTCTGCCTGAGCCCTAAAATTTACTGTCTAAAAATATTATTGAACTAAAAAAAGCTCAAGTGACTAAAAAAAGCTCAGTTTAATGCCCAAAAAATGAATATTTTCAGGGATGCTGCGGGCACCCTGGCTGGCTGAGTTCACCGCTGAGCTGATCTGCACCTGAAGCAGATTTGATTGTTTCGACTCCGACCTCAGAAACAGCTGTCCTGGATTTGCAGGTTTCGCACCTTTATGGAGGAAATAAAATCTCTTCTTCTAGAAGAGGAACAAGGGAAGAAGGAAGTAGAACACGTGCTTAGACTGTTAATTTTCCAAGGTTTCCGCAGTCAGTTCTGCGGACTGCGGATTATATTTTTCATTAGGACAAGAATTCGCGTGGCAACCTTGGCAGTTCCAGGTGCTGCAAAGGTGCAAAAGTGCGACAAAGTGGAACAGAAAAGTCTCGGCGACAATTTTCGATTTTTCAGTTTTCTAGGTTGCGACGTGCACTGGGATTTGCTTTGGAGGAAATTATAGGAGTTAGAGAGGAAGACTGAAAAGCAGATATGGAGGGGGTAGAGAGTTGGATAGAGAGGGAGATAGAGAGGGAGATGGGAGATAGAGAGGGAGATAGAGAGGGAGATAGAGAGGGAGATAGGGAGGGAGATAGAGAGGGAGATAGAGAGGGAGATAGAGAGGGAGATAGAGAGGGAGATAGAGAGGGAGATAGAGAGGGAGATAGAGAGGGAGATAGAGAGGGAGATAGAGAGGGAGATAGAGAGGGAGATAGAGAGGGAGATAGAGAGGGAGATAGAGAGGGAGATCGAGAGGGAGAGGGAGATAGAGAGGGAGATAGAGAGGGAGATAGAGAGGGAGATAGTGAGGGAGATAGAGAGGGAGATAGAGAGGGAGATAGAGAGGGAGATGGAGAGGGAGATGGAGAGGGAGATGGAGAGGGAGATAGAGAGGGAGATAGAGAGGGAGATAGAGAGGGAGATAGAGAGGGAGATCGAGAGGGAGATAGAGAGGGAGATAGAGAGGGAGATCGAGAGGGAGGAGATAGAGAGGGAGATAGAGAGGGAGATAGAGAGGGAGATAGAGAGGGAGATAGAGAGGGAGATGGAGAGGGAGATGGAGAGGGAGATAGAGAGGGAGATAGAGAGGGAGATCGAGAGGGAGGAGATAGAGAGGGAGATAGAGAGGGAGATAGAGAGGAAGATAGAGAGGGAGATAGAGAGGGAGATGGGAGATAGAGAGGGAGATAGAGAGGGAGATAGAGAGGAAGATAGAGAGGGAGATAGAGAGGGAGATCGAGAGGGAGGAGATAGAGAGGGAGATAGAGAGGGAGATAGAGAGGAAGATAGAGAGGAAGATAGAGAGGAAGATAGAGAGGGAGATCGAGAGGGAGATCGAGAGGGAGATCGAGAGGGAGATCGAGAGGGAGATCGAGAGAATGAGATAGAGAGGGAGATCGAGAGGGAGATAGAGAGGGAGATAGAGAGGGAGATCGAGAGGGAGATAGAGAGGGAGATAGAGAGGGAGATAGAGAGGGAGATAGAGAGGGAGATAGAGAGGGAGATAGAGAAGTAGACAGGCCAGAAGACACAGAAGCATTCAGAGAACAGCGCCAAGACTGAACAAAGAGAGAATTTTGTCAATCGATATTGCACAGCAACTCAACAAGCCATTCGCTCATTGGTTGGCCAGCCAGTCCAGCTGACCAATAGTGAGAGCTGGGGTCAACTGACCACCCTTCCCTTACAGGAACAGCTGCTATTAAAGTGTTCCGATATCCCCATTCTCAGTCAGCACCTCAGCGCAACAATGTCGCCGCTGAACCTGACAGTCGGTTACTTCAGCCATCCGCCATTCTCAGATTTTGTTCACAGCCGCGTTGAAGGAGTCGTGTGGGAACTGCTGAGGCCGGCTCTGCTGGGCTGCCTCGGAAACCAGGTCAGCTTCATCATGCGCCGCTATCCGAATGAGAACGCTCTGCTGAGGGACGGGCTGGACCACTGCAACTTGAGCTTCCCCGTGACGCAGGGACCGCTGCACTCGGCTTTACCAGCCAGCTCATTTATCCCCGTGCTGAGGACTCCGGGTGAGACTGGGGAGAGGGCGAGAAGATGATGAGAAGTAGACAGATGTGGTGAGTTGGAGACAGAGATGGGTGAGATGGAGACAGTGAGGGTGAGATGGAGACAGTGAGGGTGAGATGGATACAAATATGGGTGAGATGGAGACAGAGAGGGTGAGATGTAGACAGTGAGGGTGAGATGGAGACAGAAAGGGTGAGATAGAGACACAGATGAGTGAGATGGAGACAGAGAGAGGTGAGATGGCGACAGAGGGGTGAGATGGAGACAAAGAGGGGTGAGATGGAGACAGTGAGGGTGAGATAGAGACATAGAGGGGTGAGATGGAGACAGTGAGGGTGAGATGGAGACAATGATGGGTGAGATGGAGACAGTGAGGGTGAGATGGAGACAATGATGGGTGAGATGGAGACGAAGAGGGGTGAGATGGAGAAAAAGAGGGGTGAGATGGAGACAAAGAGGGGTGAGATGGAGACAAAGAGGGGTGAGATGGAGACAAAGAGGGGTGAGATGGAGACAAAGCGGGGTGAGATGGAGACAAAGAGGGGTGAGATGGAGACAAAGAGGGGTGAGATGGAGACAGATTTTCCTATTAGTTTTGTCCAACGCAGCCAAGATCTCTGTTTAGCTAGCTCAGCTTTTCACAGCACCAGCCATCAATGATGGTGTGCTCTCTTTATTAGCCTGCCCTGAGAGAGAGAGAGAGAGAGAGAGAGAGAGAGAGAGAGAGAGAGAGAGAGAGAGAGAGAGAGAGAGAGAGTTAATACTGAAGTAGGCGCTTGAGATTGAGAGCTGGAATTCAGTTCTGTGGATTGCATGGGCTCTGCCAATTAACAGATTAAACACCGCAGCTGCGCTCTGTGCTCTCAATGATTAACTACCCCGTCCCCCATCTAATGTCTCACATTTCTCCCATTTGCCTGTGCAAATATTTCCCAATTGTGTTTTCTGGGTTTTGATTGCCTGTGCGATAGAAGCCGACCCTGAAATGCCGGAATTTTGGTATTTATTGTCAGTTTATGAGTACACAGCTGACTAATGGTATCAGTTCATGAGTACACAGCTGACTAATGGTATCAGTTCATGAGTACACAGCTGACTAATGGTATCAGTTCATGAGTACACAGGTGACTAATAGTATCAGTTCATGAGTACACAGGTGACTAATAGTATCAGTTCATGAGTACACAGGTGACTAATAGTATCAGTTCATGAGTACACAGCTGACTAATGGTATCAGTTCATGAGTACACAGGTGACTAATAGTATCAGTTCATGAGTACACAGGTGACTAATAGTATCAGTTCATGAGTACACAGCTGACTAATGGTATCAGTTCATGAGTACACAGGTGACTAATAGTATCAGTTCATGAGTACACAGGTGACTAATAGTATCAGTTCATGAGTACACAGGTGACTAATAGTATCAGTTCATGAGTACACAGGTGACTAATAGTATCAGTTCATGAGTACACAGCTGACTAATGGTATCAGTTCATGAGTACACAGGTGACTAATAGTATCAGTTCATGAGTACACAGGTGACTAATAGTATCAGTTCATGAGTACACAGCTGACTAATGGTATCAGTTCATGAGTACACAGCTGACTAATGGTATCAGTTCATGAGTACACAGCTGACTAATGGTATCAGTTCATGAGTACACAGGTGACTAATGGTATCAGTTCATGCGTACACAGCTGACTAATGGTTTCAGTTCATGAGATCACAGTAGAAAATAAGTGTCAGTTCATGAGATCACAGTGGAAAATAAGTGTCAGTTCCTGAGATCACAGTAGAAAATAAGTGTCAGTTCATGAGATCACAGTAGAAAATAAGTGTCAGTTCATGAGATCACAGTAGAAAATAAGTGTCAGTTCCTGAGATCACAGTAGAAAATAAGTGTCAGTTCATGAGATCACAGTAGAAAATAAGTGTCAGTTCATGAGATCACAGTAGAAAATAAGTGTCAGTTCCTGAGATCACAGTAGAAAATAAGTGTCAGTTCATGAGATCACAGTAGAAAATAAGTGTCAGTTCCTGAGATCACAGTAGAAAATAAGTGTCAGTTCATGACATCAGTGTAGCAAAGCGGTGCAATTAAAAATCTAAGCATGCACTGCATATTATTAACTTGATTCTATCCGCGAGAGGTTATACTTCAACAGTAGATAAAATCGTAATTCCGCTATGCCACTCGGATCACAGTGACTACTCGGAGATAGTTGAGGTCTCAGTACTGCCCAGACTGCATATACAGAGCAGGTGGTTCCTCTCTCGTGAACTCTCCTGTCACCCACCTCACCGGCTGCTCCGTGACTGAACTCAACTTGAGAATTCAGCTCAACGCACTCTATATTGCACGTGGCCTTAAGTTACTAATTGTCACGAGCGTGCATTACACCGATTCAGGCACCTCATTACACACAATACGGCACCTCATTACACACATTACGGCACCTCATTACACACAATAGGGCACCTCATTACATACATTACGGCACCTCATTACACACATTATGGCACCTCATTACACACATTATGGCACCTCATTACACACATTACGACACCTCATTACACACATTACGGCACCTCATTACACACATTAGGGCACCTCATTACACACATTATGGCACCTCATTACACACATTACGACACCTCATTACACACATTATGGCACCTCATTACACACATTACGGCACCTCATTACACACATTAGGGCACCTCATTACACACAATAGGGCACCTCATTACACACAATAGGGCACCTCATTACACACATTACGGCACCTCATTACACACAATAGGGCACCTCATTACACACATTAGGGCACCTCATTACACACATTAGGGCACCTCATTACACACATTATGGCACCTCATTGCACACATTACGGCACCTCATTACACACATTAGGGCACCTCATTACACACATTATGGCACCTCATTACACACATTACGGCACCTCATTACACACATTAGGGCACCTCATTACACACATTGTGGCACCTCATTACACACATTACGGCACCTCATTACACACAATAGGGCACCTCATTACACACATTAGGGCACCTCATTACACACATTAGGGCACCTCATTACACACATTATGGCACCTCATTACACACATTACGGCACCTCATTACACACAATAGGGCACCTCATTACACACATTATGGCACCTCATTACACACATTACGGCACCTCATTACACACATTAGGGCACCTCATTACACACATTAGGGCACCTCATTACACACATTATGGCACCTCATTACACACATTACGGCACCTCATTACACACATTAGGGCACCTCATTACACACATTGTGGCACCTCACTAAACTGCTTATGGCACCTCATTATATCTCATTACATTAAATTAATTGTACCAATTTTGTCGATAGGAGGCAAGCGGTGATCCCTGAGCACGAATACGTACGCAAGCACGCGCTCACACCGGGTGCGCAGCTCACACCGGCCACGACTTTCTCCATGTACACCCTCCGTGTCTGGGGGGTTGGCCCCTCATAGTTCCCAGGTCCAGGTCTGTGCAGCAGCCCCCAAATTCAACCAACTACAGGCGCCGTATGGCTGGGCCCCTCCGCTGGACCGCACGAGAGCGCAGGAATGTCGCAGCTGAGGGTGGTGGCTCAAGCCTGGCCACTGCTGCTCATCATTCTGGTGTCCTGCTCGTTTGCCGCTGTGTTGGTCTGGGTTCTGGTGAGCAGGTCGTGCAGTAACTCAATTGCACTTTTAAATTTGAGCAATCTACTAGTTTTGCATTCTACGAAAGTCGCGATTTAAAAAGTTCAACTCTAAGAATGATGCATTTTTAAGAAAGCCACAATCTAAGGTCGCATTCTAAGAACTTTGCAATTTAAAAAAGTTACAGTCTTAAAATGATGCATTCTGAGATGGTCACATTCTAAGAATTTTGCATTCCATGAAGCTCGACTTCTAAAAGATACTGAAGTAGGCATTCTAAACAGTTGAATTCTAAGAAAGTTAATTTAAAGAAAGTTGAATTCTAGGAAAGCTGAATTCCAATAAAGTTGAATCCTAAGAAATTTGAATTCTAAGAAAGTTGAATTCTAAGAAAGTTGAATTCTAAGAAATTTGAATTATAGAAAATCTGAATTCTAAAAAACTTTAATTTTCATTAAGCAAGTTGAACTCTAGGAAAGTTGAATTCTAGGAAAATCTAATTCTAAGAAAGTTGAATTTTAAGAAACTAGCATTCGTATAAAAATTGGAATCTAAAAAATTGTTAAACTGAACATTTTCAGGAGCGACTCAAAAATCCTCAAGAATTTCCGCGCGATTTCATTCGCGGTTTCTGGGAAGGCTGGTGGTGGGCCTTTATCACCATGACAACGGTCGGGTAAGGCCACAATAGATTCTAGGAGTATCAGTGCTGTATGACCAAGTGCTAACTTGAATTGTTTGAACCTGGCAAACTTGTTATTAATTTAGAGCCATTTCCCGAATAGTGTGTGACGATGCTTCACATGCAGCTATTGACAAAGTTGTCAGACTGTTTGACAAATCCTGTCTGAATGCTGCTGTACTCTACGATTGCTCGAGCAAACTTTTAGGGATTGCGACAGCTGCCAGGACTGGGGCTGAGAGTCTTTGTTTATTGCTGTACAATAATTGCGTTTATAGTTACCTTCGGCATTAAAACTGATCCCAGAGCTATCTCCTCTCTCTCTCCCTCTCACTCACCCTCTCCCTCTCCCTCTCCATCTCCATCTCCATCCTCTCCCTCTCCCTCTCCCTCTCCCTCTCCCTCTCCCTCTCCCCCTCTCTCCCTCTCCCTCTCCCTCTCCCTCTCCCTCTCCCTCTCCTTCTCCCTCTCCCTCTCCCTCTCTTCCTCAACTCACCTTCACCCTGTTGTCGTTACTCAAACTCTTGATCTCATTTAGCCACGAATTTCTGTTTCATCCCCAGTTTATCTACTTTCCGCATCACTGTGCTTCTCTTCCGCTCATCCTGTCAAAACAGCAACCCAATTCAGTCTGTTTTGCATAGGCGGGTGCGCAAGCAGGTATCCCAGGTGAGCGATGGGGTGATCGTTCAAAACTGCAGCTTTTATTCACAAAACGCAGTGATATAGGCGACCCCGCGGAGCCAAATTGTTGTCCAATGTGCCCCCAAAAACAATGCTTAGATAATCAATCATTGTGGCCACTCTAGGCTGCAGTAAAAGCCTGCCAATATCGTATAATAAATGCTGCTCCATACAGATAGATAGATAGATAGATAGATAGATAGATAGATAGATAGATAGATAGATAGATAGATGGATAGATAGAAACTAAGACAGACAAACAGGCAGACAGATAGACAGACAGACAGACAGACAGACAGACAGACAGACAGACAGACAGACAGACAGACAGACAGACAGACAGACAGACAGACAGACAGACAGACAGACAGACAGACAGACAGACAGAAACGCACCCACCCGGCCAGATACGGAGACAGATCCCCCAAGACAATCCTTGGCCGGCTGTTCGCCATGATGTGGATCAGCTTCGGCCTGGTGCTCATCTCCATGTTCACCGCGGTTGTGACGGCCGCGCTGAGCCAGTCTGCTCAGAGACCCGAAGAAGATTATCGATTTTTTAAGACTAATGTGAGTGGTTCTCACATTTTGAGAGTGTTTAAATGTTTGAAAGGGAAATTGTGGTGAGACAATTCTCTACTCATTTTCAGATCACCGTTATTAATGGATCCTACGAGCAAGTTTTGGTGTACGAACTTGGGTCCACACCTATCGGTAATTTTATATACTTTCCATTGAGAAATGTCTTTGAAGTGGACATTTCGAATCCAGATAGTATTTATAAGTTCCAAAAATTAAAAAAATGGTCCTTGTATTTTAGTCATGAGCCTAATTTCAGGCTATGAGTACTGATTCTCAAATTTTAGTACAGATTCTTAAAATATGAGTACAGATTCCCAAAGTATGAGTACAGATTCCCAAAATATGAGTACAGATTCCCAAAATATGAGTACAGATTCCCAATGAGTACAGATTCCCAAAATATGAGTACAGATTCCCAATGAGTACAGATTCCCAAAATATGAGTACAGATTCCCAAAATATGAGTACAGATTCCCAAAATATGAGTATAGATTCCCATATGAGACCCTTAAGAAGTTTAAATCCCCTCAAAAGTGAGCAACCAGCCTCGGTGTTTTTCCTCGCCACGAATTTGCAGCCATTGCGGATTGGAAAAGCCTGATGCAGCTGGCATCGGACGCCGACTTGGACAGCAACAGCGCTGGCAACCTATCGGAGACAAATATTGACAGCGGGGCTCTGGGCATCGGCGACACATCGGACGAGGCGCCGCACCACGGCGCACTGGTTGAGCACTTTATGTACCTGCACATTCGCCAGGAGCATCCGGGACGAATGCGGAGTCTCAAACCCCAGCTGGTGCTGAAGCGACCCTCCATTCGTGGCGTGCACTCAAATTTGCCACCACGAGTTGGCGAATGTCTGGCTGAGAACTTTCTTCGACACCAAATCGACATCTACAGACAGCTATTGGGGCACCGGCACATTGAAGATCAGGTGATTGATAAGTCATAAAAATAACTTGGTTTAAAAACCGACCAACAACCAATAATACAGATTTACACTTAAGAGATAGGCGATTAAGTTGAGCACTGCAACAAATTGCTCAATAACTTTAAAACGGTAAATCAGATTTTTTAAAGTTTGAACTCTATTTGAAGATGAATAAATTCTCAGTCTTTTATAAAAACTTCTTTTGATATAAAACAAAATTAACAAATTAATGAGATAAAAAAGTTAGGAAAGTTATCTTAAAACAGTACACCTTGCGAAAACGACCTTTTTGGGTGTCACTATTATAAAACGTATTTTTCCATATTATAATACTTTTTGGTTGAATGGAGTTACAATTTACGTTTGGAAATTTGGTGAAATTCTGCCCGTAATATAACAAAATTGTATTTTTTTAATTTAAGTCAGCGACCGATTTAACGTCGAAAATGCATGCCGTTTGTCAATGTCCATTTTCAAGGTATAAACTGTAGGAAAAACAATTCAATGAGCATAGCAAAAGTTTAACGATTTAATGCAAATAATTATTGCTGAAAAAAACTATTTTTTAGGAAAACGACCGCGAGGTGGCAGTGGAAGTCGCCCAGTCGCTGTTCTCAACAAGCAACAAACATCTGGGAATCGTGGCGGCCATATTTGGTGTCCTGTTTATCCTTCTATTCATCTGGGAGAGGGTCTATTGGCAGCCAAGGAATCCGGAGTATAAATGTGAGCATACAGATCCTCATGATTGAGCACGGATAACTATGGTTGAGTACAGATCCCCATGATTGAGTACAGATCACCATGTACAGATCCCCATGATTGAGTACAGATCACCATGTACAGATCCCCATGACTGAGTACAGATCCCCATGACTGAGTACAGATCCCCATGACTGAGTACAGATCCCCATGACTGAGTACAGATCCCCATGACTGGGTACAGATCCCCATGACCTTGTACAGATCCCCATGACCTTGTACAGATCCCCATGACCTTGTACAGATCCCCATGACTGATTAAAGATCCCCATGATTGAGTACAGATCCCCATGACTGAGTAAAGATTCCCATGATTGAATACAGATCTTTGGCATACATGTAGAACCCCGAGTTTGAGCATAGATCTCCGACTTTGAGTATAAATCTCTCAGTTTGAGTACAAAGTACCTTACATAAAATTTTTTCGAGCATTTACCGAATTTTTTAGTACAGAACCATAATGATAAGTTTCATACCATCGATTCTTAAATAAAAATCTTAAAAGAAACCTTTGCCTTAATCCTGTATGACGCTGAAAATCACAAACAACATCTGACGTTCAAAACCAATTGAGTAAACTTATCGAGAAGAAAATGTCAGAGATTAATCCAGATGCATGTTGGCCTCAATTGAGATGCACTCCTTTAAAATCCTAGCTAGCTACTGGGGTCTCAGTTTTCCGCAAGACTAATCCTCTCGACTCAAACTTGCCGCCCTCCTGGCTGATGAGCAGTCGAAGAGATAAACTGGAACTACGAGAGGCAGAAGACAGAGGCCGAGTTCGGCAGGCAGCTGGACTTTAAAAATTTCTACAGACACTCGAGGCGACTCAGCAAGACTTCCAGGCAGCAGAAGCGGAACCAAGATCTGACCGAGCCCGATCCAGCTCAGAACAAAGACCTAACAGCTACTACTGATCGAGTTGCGGAAGTGAACGAAGGAGATGCTGCCAACTGTGACCGAGGAGCGAACGGCGCAGAGCTAAGTCACATGGGCAGCGATTGAGAAGCCTGAGAGAATGACATGAAATTGAGGGATGGAGCAGGTTTAAAGATGTGTCCAATCCTAGAGATCTGTCCTGTCTGCACCTTTTCTATCCGCTTTTACCATGCAATTTATCCTTTGAAAAGGTGTTCTTGTCTTCCGCCTGCCTTGTCTGTCTGTCTGTCTGTCTGTCTGTCTGTCTGTCTGTCTGTCTGTCTGTCTGTCTGTCTGTCTGTCTGTCTGTCTGTCTGTCTGTCTGTCTTTCTGTCTGTCTGTCTGTCTGTCTGTCTGTCTGTCTATCTGTCTGTCTGTCTGTCTGTCTGTCTGTCTGTCTGTCTGTCTGTCTGTCTGTCTGTGTGTCTGTCTGTCTGTCTGTCTGTCTGTCTGTCTGTCTGTCTATCTGTCTGTCTGTCTGCCTGTCTGCCTGTCTGTCTGTCTGTCTGTCTGTCTGTCTGTCTGTCTGTCAGTAGCATGCAGGTACATATACTTTCACTACCCAATGAAATCATCATAGACTTTGCATACATACGCTCGTACAAGCATGTTTAAACTTTGTAGCTGTAGCTGTAGCTGGTGTAGCTGTAGCTTTGTTTTGAAGTAAAAATTTAGAAATCGCATGCCTACTAAGAATACTGTTAGCGAGTCGATCACAACTCACAAAAAAGCCACTGGAGAAGCAAAAGCCGCACTGAATTTATTGCTAATACCTGAAATTTATTTGTCATTGAATCAAACATCCGTATTTAATTGTTACTAAAATTGTAAATAGCTCTTTCGGTAGGTCAATGCAAATAAACAAAATAAAAAAACTACTTTTATTTAAATCAGTAGTTAATACAATACTCATAAAAATATATTCATTTTTAATATTTGCCTTTTATTACAAGCTACTACAGTAGCTTTAAATTCGATTGGAAATTTCTATGAAATTTATTGAAAAAAAATTTCAGATTTCGATTCACGCACTGTTTGTTTTACTGCTCTAACCGAATAGACCCGAGAAGGCAGCATAGTTTTCTGAAATTGGAATCGGGTTAGATAACAATAGGGTTTAAAAATTGTGCTTTTTGTCCAGAATCGTGAAATTTGACTGTGAAATTTTCAAATTTGAATCGTAGATAGTTTGGAGTCAGATGTGTATCGGCAGGGAAGCCTCTATGGTTGCTGCCCCTGGTATTGGTCATAGAGTTTTGATCATGACTGTAATCAGTTTTGGTCAATATGAACAGTTTGGATCAGAGCTTGCGTCGTAGACAATTTAGGGCCAAAGATAGAGTTTGGGTCATAAACAGGTTCTCGGTCATAAAAAGACTTCGGGTCATGAACAGGTTTTAGGTCATCAGACAGTTTGGGTCATTGACAGAGTTTGGGTCATAGACAGGTTTGGGTCATCGACAGGTTTGGGTTCATAGACACCATTTTGGTCATTGACAGAGTTTGGGTCATAGACAGGTTTTGTTCATACACAATTTTGGCCATTGACAGAGCTTGGGTCATTGACAGAGTTTGGGTCATAGACAGATTTGGGTTCATAGACACAATTTTGGCCATTGACAGAGCTTGGGTCAAAGACAGGTCACTAATCGTCATAAATGTTGATCACAAGCAGCTTAGACCAACTTCAGAAATAAGACAACAAATTGACAGGCTAGGGAAAAAATAGAGTAAGGCAATTAAATTCATTACTCAGATAAGTAGTATTTAGTAGTGCATAAATATGAAATCTATTTGTATTTCAATAAGGTATATATTTGTTGCTCTTAAGAACAAAAAATAGCAAGTAATAATAAAACTACTTTAGAGTGAGAGGACAGCTGAAGAAAAGTTCTCTGGAAGACAGGAAAAAATAAGTTAGGAAGAAAGCTACTTGTAAAATATAGCTGTTTGTTTCGCAAAATAAATTTTTATTACTTTACTTTAGACGGCGCAGTTACTGTTAGTAGACAGTTCAACGTATCAATAGAATTATTTAGCCAGTCTTTTAGGCAAGTAAAAAGGAAATGTTTCTTGGAAGAAAAAAGTTCAGAAAATTAAAAATAAACAAGAATAAAAAGATTCTTGGCGAATTAATAAACATCGACAATTTCATCTGGGCACCCACACTGCACATCCATTTGTTGGTCCTCGAAATCGGCGCCAGTCCCCGTGCGCTCGGCGCCGTTTCCGGCGGTGGCGACAGCGGCGGCGGCACGCATGCCGGCCAGGATGAAATGGCGACTGGCAAGGAGAGCTTCGGCCGCGACCTGGCACGGGCGGGTGCATCGTTGCATGTAAGTTGATGTGTAGCAATTAATTGCTTAGAAAATCATAGTTTAAAATAACTAATGTGGCTGCAAAGTCTCTCAGCCAATCAGCACGCGACCCAGGAATGGGGGGTTGGACTGACAGAAAAGTCTCTCAGCCAATCAGCACACGACCTGGGAATGAGGGGGGGGGCTGGGCTGTCAGTTAAGTCCCTCAGCCAAACAGCACGCGACCCTGGAATTAGGAGTAACCGACACAAAGGGTGGATTCGAAATTACATTACCCTCGATGGGATTTAGCTACCGTAGAAATCAGAAATCCCTTTTACCCTCAGCTTTCGCTTGGCGTTGAACTCTTTCAGGGCGTTCTGCGCCGGCTCCAGATGCTCCTCCTTCGTAGCCAGGCCGACCACCCAGGGATGACGGAGGGCCTGAGCGGCCGTGAGGCGTTTGAGCGGATCGATAGTCAGCAGGCGGCAGACAAAATCCTTGGCATTCTTGGAGATGTCCGACCACCACTGCGGATCGAAGTCGAAGTCGGCGCGAAGGATCGCCCGGTACATCTGGCGCTCGTCGTCAGAGTAAAATGGCTCGTAGCCACAGAGCCTGGTTGTGCGAAGAAAAAGGACAATAATTATCTGTATATGCCACTAACATAGCAGCTACGCATAATCGACACGCTTAATTTGCGTCTGTCACGCTAGGAAGCACTGAATAAACGTGTCCTTTTCATTGTCGGCTGATTTTCCATGCAAGAATGGGATTCTTGCACTCTTTTGCGTGCAGGAATGGATGTCTATGGTAAAATCTCACTGAAAAAGCATTAGGCGCAGAAATGCATTCCTGCACGGTTTTGTGCATTCCTGCACGATGAATCATCCGACAATGGAATTCCTTCACGTTCACTCGTGCGTGAAGGACATCGTGCACTCGTGCGCTAGCGCGCACTCGTGCAGATGTCATTCCCGCACTCGTGACCGTGCAGGAATATATCAATGCCCTCTGAGCGTTTTGGTCACTGACACCTAAATGTCAACCATCGAGACAAAAATGAATCCCCTTGAGCACTGCCTTCAGACGAGGGAATGATCACGAGTTCTTAGAACGGATCATCTTACATATGGTTCTTTCATTTTGACCCCTGAAACAAAATGACGTCGTGTCAGCATGTCAAACTCAAGGGTCAAGGTCACGTTGATCGTTGTTTGCACTCCAAATTATAAGTACATGTGTCAGAGAAGCAGATTGCCACTGAGGATCATCCACCGTATTCACTGGATCGGGTAACCCATCGATTTATAGTTATACCCTCGCCTGAAGTCTGGTGCTCAAGAGGGATCCATTTTGCCCCAGTAGATGACATTCAAGCGTCATTGACCAGTAACCTTTAAACACGAACTGAGGGCTCTCAATTTCTCACTGTCAGGCAGTGCATGTACTGTACGTTGGCCCTTATGGACATGAATCAACCGAAAACGTGTCAAGTCAAAGCAACCCGCGTTGCTGTTCCGCCCACTGAGCAGAAAAAATGACTCAGACTCACAGGATGAAGGTGACAACTCCAACGGACCACATGTCCACGGCGGTGTCGTAGGACTGGCCAAGCAGCAGCTCTGGCGCGCAGTAGCCGGGCGTGCCGCAGACAGTCTGCGTCTGCACATCGGCGCTGCAGATCTTGCTCAGGCCGAAGTCGGCTGTTCAGGTTGTTGGTGAGTTTTTTTAAAGTCTTTGAGCTCGTGTTTTTTGGCTTGCTGAGTAAATTTGGTGGCGATAAGCGAGATTACCAAGAAACGGAAATGAAGGCAAGCCGAGAGGCAACAGGGGAGACAACAAGCGGACGACAATAGTAGCCTATCGACCAGCGTAGCGCTCTAGCTGATGTGCCAGAGGCCCAGAAGGCTCGATTACAAGTGCAGTCAACATTAATTTGGGGCTAAATTAGAATCTCGGCTTTGCTCTGCTCGTGCAATTAACGCCCTTAAGGGGCAGCCATCAAGGCACAGTGAAATGTACATGCCGAACGATAAATAAAGTCAGGGCCGCTGTACACTCCTGTGTGAGTGTGTGCCTGTGCGTATGACTGCGTACGTATCCGCGCGCTTGTGTGCCTGCTCAGGGGAGTCGGCGGAATGGGCAGCAATCCCTCTCACCGGTTGTGTGACAATGTCGCTTAAAGTGCGCCAGGGTGCACACAGCCCCTGTCTCTGACTAAAAAAGAGAGAACAAAAACACAAGGGGACAACAGTGGGAACAACAGAGAAGATTGCAAAGAAGACTAGTGGAGAGATGACTGAGAAACAATACGACTGAGGGAATCCGATGGTCATCCAAGAGTCAGTCAGTGGAACGTACCAATCTTAATCTTGGCCTCGTCGCTTTCGTTTTCGTAGAGAAGATTCTCAGGCTGAAATTCCAAATCAAGAATTAAATTTTATAAATTCGGCAAATCAATTTAGAAAATATATTTCTACGTAGAACAGTACATGTCAACACAATTACCTTGATGTCGCGATGGATAACGTCCATCTCGTGAAGGTGCTTCAGGCCCTCCAGCACCTGCCTGACGCATTCGGCAGCATCCATCTCGCTGTAGTAAGTGCGCAAAACGATTCTGAAGAGAGGGAGACAAAATGCTTGTTTTTCTTAACGCTTAAATAGGAATTTCACGCATTAAAACAAACAAGTAAAAGTTCCGTGACTGAACCTATCAAACAGTTCTCCTCCGGTGACCATCTCGAGAACCATGTAGATCTCTTTGCGAGTTTCGTAAACTTCTTTGAGTCGAATCTGTTAAATAAAGTTTTTTTAATAACATATATTAGATACTAATGCATTTACCGTGAAATTTATGACTGTATAATATGCGAAATTTATGACTGTATAATATACTTACAATGTGCTCATGATTAACGTGAAGCAGGACTCCGATCTCCGCCGTGACAAACTTTCGTGTAGTCTAAAAAAGGGATCGGTTATTGGATAGGATATCGCATGCATCGGTTTGTTTGGACAGCTACCTGAAAAATGAATAAAATCACACGTGCTCACCCTTTTCGGAAGAACCTTCACAGCCCAAATGTCTGAAGAGCCGTGCTTTCGGCATTCGTACACTACAGCCGTGGCGCCCCTGCGGATTTATTCAAAATTATTGATTTGATTTATTGATTTATTGCTTAATGTCAATATTCGTGTTAACACTTTCATTTAAAAAAATAATATTTATTGCAAGAAAGTATTGTAAAACAATTAATTTATTATGTTAGTAAAGACATATAGATATTTATTTAGTTGCTAAATATGACAAGTTAACTGCTGGAAATATTATTACACAATTTTATATATTCTAGACATTATATATTTTCTTGAGGCCCGAATTTGGTTGTAAAAATAATTAAAAAGACATAGAATGTTATAATACTAAAACTTCTTCATATAAGTCTTCAACTTTGACTAATTATTTACATATTTATAAGTTTGTCATTACATTACTACTGGGTGGCACTTATCTCATATCTGGCAAAAACTTGAAAAGAAAATACAATTTTATTACGAGATACAAAAAGGCCATAATAAATGTGGTTTTTACTGGATTCTAACTTATGAGTAGGGTCCTAAGTAGCTGTCTTGGTGGACATTATTAGTAAAATTTATATACTCGAAGTGAAAACTGGATTTCACATAACAGATACTGAGCTTACTTTCTGTTCTCTAACAGTAAAAAATTCGAGCATGACAACACAGCTTACCTCCCGATTTCTCTGCCTAGTTCATAGACAGACTCAAAAGGAATGACTTTTTCGCTTTGGTCCACCCAGAATTCGCTAGACATGGCGCTTTTGTAAAATAGAGTTATATAACTAACTATAGTCTATAGCTTCACCAGTAGCGAAACACCCATTATCTTTCGAAGTTAAAAGACCGATATTTACAATAGCAATATATATTATTGCTTTATTAAAACAATTAAGCTGTATCAAATGAATGTGTTTTTGGTGTTTAGTTCTTTAGTTATATCTTAGTTTATGCTCAAAAATATTAAAACAATAAAATTTGTTTTAACTAGCCTGTAATCAAAGATACATTTAACGTGCGTGCACTGTACAATGTCTTAGGGATTCAATAGAAGGAACACTTTTGACCTTTGGATGGCCTGTGTAACAGAGGCAATTATTTATTATGTACATGTTTTACACTCGTAATAATTTAACTCGAAGCCTGCATCAGCATACCAAAGCTCAATTATGAAAATTTAGAAACGAATTTTTTCCTAATTCCAACAATTTACCAGCTAGAAGATGATGTTATAATAGATGGATAAATACGCAGATTAACTATATAAACGATATAAGTTGTGCAAAATAGTATGTTTGGAAGTGGATGCGCAACTGTACTGTGCGTGTACACTAAAAAGCTTATTTTTTTGCCTTTAATTTTCTAAGAATTTTTACGGCTTGAAAAAGCTAGTCGGGAGGGTGCGATTTTTGAAGCTTTGGCCAAATGCATAACTCTGCCATTATAGCGGTGCCCATCACTGGAATTAATATATTAAATTGTTGAAATGCGGCGTGTCACGCTTGTGGTTTTAGACAGTAAAGATCTTAAAGATTTAGTGCGATATTGTGCGAATGAAACTTTTCTATACTAGGTACATGTTACGAGATGCATAATACAATTAGATTGATATGGTAAAAAAGCTTTAGTAAAAGGAAATAAATCCCAATTAGTAATATATTTACAAAAGGCCATTAAACATTTTGATATGCATAAAATGACGATGGGGATGTCAATATAGCACCAGAATGGAGCCCGAAGTTCAGCTCCGGACCACACCGACTGCAATCGATAACTTGTCGGCCCAGACGACTAGAATCGCCGAGACATCCCATCCCAGGCCCTGACTTAGGGTCCCAGGGGATAAAGGGGATAAAATGGGATCTGTCAACTTAAGACTCTAGAATGGAGCTCAAAGCAAGGCTCTGGATGCTTTATTTAACGAAATGAAACAGTATGGTTTAAACATACTCGCAGATGATCCCATGGGTCTCTTTATTTTTGCAGCAGGGCTACTAAGGTAATAAAAGATTGCTCATGAACGAATGGATTGTAGTTTCTTTGAACTCTCATGTCGTCCAGCTTATTCCATACTCCATATATTTCAGGACAAAAAATGTATTGTGCCCTTCTAAGGGCGTACTACCGTAATGGGACACTGTGAATATGAGACATCCCAATCTGGAGATGTTACCTGCTCGGCTTGTCCAACAGACTTGCGTATTCAGTTTTGACCATCGATTCCAATGCGATCTATATGCATCAGGGTCACTCTGCCGTTAGAGACCTGAACCTCCTGCACACTATCAGCTGCACAGTTGGTTTTGGTGCATAGGACGTGCTTTGGTGCCGTAAAAGCAGCGTAGAGACCGTCTAGAGTTGACGGTGCGGTTGAAAACTCCTGCAAGGAGATGCTGAGGATACGATTATCCAGAACTCCTATGGGCAGCTCATCGCTACCGCACGTACGAGTGTAAATTCGCTTAGGCAATGACGCTGCAGCTGCAAATCTGGCAGAATGCACTGCAGCAGCTCGTTCATGCAGTGTTGCTGACTTGGCGCAAACTGCTGCGGATATCGGCTTCAAATAGCTTCGACAAGTTGATCTACGCTTGCTGATCCAGTCGCCATAGACGTCATCAGGTTTGTCATTGCGGTGTTCACTGCCCCACCTCTGACCGGCTGAAAGAGCTAGACTTTGCTGCTGATGCAGTGAAACAGTGCAACAACAGTTGCGTAGCACTGCTGACCATGGCTTTGAAGACCAAAGACTCTTGAAGACTGAGGCTTGGATCGTGAGCTGCTGCTGGCTGACTGAAACTCCTCTCGCTGGCCCCTAAACTGTTGCTCAGTAGGCTTCCGCTGCTGTGGTAAAGCGTTTTCTCTGGCATTAAGTCTGGCAACAAGGCTGCGTGGAAGAGCGAAATCAACAAAGCGAAGGCCGGCACAAGACCTTCGATAGCTACATGTATCTTGGTGGTAAAGCGTAGCAGCCCAGGAGTTTGAGCACTGCCATTACGCTCGTACATGACAATCGCAGCCTGCAGTCCTACTTCCTGCTTTTGCTGACGAGCAGTAGCCATGAAGAAGTTGCAATCCTGGATCTCTAAAACCAAAGCGATTGTCCGCTGCTGTCACACACTTTAAAAATTCCGCGGTAGGATTTCGAATTATGGCGCGAGAAAACGACAGCTAGAAAAATCCAAGACAGATGCCACCGACCGAATCAGTTGCTCCAGTTTTCTAGCTGCGTCTCTTGTCGAAACTTCCAACACTTCAGGTGGCTCGGACAGTGGCGGATCCAGAGTTTCATTTTGGGGGGAGGGCGGTCCAAGTTTGGGGCGCCAACACGAGTGTAAGGGGCGGCAATTTTTAAGCTAGGGAGCGCAAAAAATGCGCGTAGGGGGCGAAAAATCAAGCTTAGGGGCGCTAAAAAGGCGTTTGGGGGGGGGGCGAAAAATCAAGCTTAGGGGCGCAAATTTAGGTTTTTTGGGGGGCGCAATATATTCGGTTAAGCTATTTGGGGGGGGGGCCACCCTAAATCCGCCTCTGGGCTCGGAAGTTCAGATGTGAGCGACTCAAAGTCTCTCCAGGAGTTACCTTCGTAGCTACCTAGAACCTCTTTGACACGAATTTTTTGAATGTAATAATCGCTTGATTTAGTTGATACGGACCCACCGAAACATCTATCAGATTCTCTGTGTGAATTCGGGAGAACCCCGAGCTTTTTGGATCCAGCGGGTTGACGGCATTCCATGCCGTTGTGTTAGCAGGGGGGACACGCGTCAGATCACTTTATACACTGAGACCCCAAGGAAGGGACCCGGATGGGATGTCTCGGTGATTCTAGTCACCTGGTCCGACCGGTTATCGATTCCAGTCGGTTTGGTCCTGAGCCTTGCTTTGGGCTCCATTCCAGAGCCTTAAGTTGACATGAGATCCCCATTTTATCCTCTTTATCCCCTGGGACCCCAGGTCAGGGCCTGGGATGAGATGTCTCGGCGATTCTAGTCGTCTGGGCCGACAAGTTATCGATTGCAGTCGGTTTGGTCCGGAGCTGAACTTCGGTCTCCATTCCGGTGCTTAAGTTGACATCCCCTTTAATATACATTTAATATAAAAGCAATGTCCTTATTTGGTTGCAGCAAATGACGTATTGACCAGTGCAGATATTTATAATGTACATGCACATGTATGTAAATGTGTCGAACTAAACGACCACAAAAAAGACCGTCTATAAAAACTGACAAAATCGAAAAATTAAATACGAGGGTACAACAAAAATATCCAGCCTTACTAAATTATACTGAACCTTTAGCTAATGTTCTTACTAGTAGTAAAATACGAGCTATAAGGTAATATATTAAAAAGAATGATTTTTTTCATGTACGAGACTGTATGTGATGTACTATAATACTAAGCCAATCAGCGGCAAATTTAAGGCCGGAGGCGGGGCCGGGCAGCCGCCCCAAAAAATTGACAGAATTGACAGGTGCCTAATAATCTTGATTTTAATTCGCCCCAAACGCATTCTTTGCGCCCCTAGCTTAAAAATTGGCGCCCCTTATACTTGTGTTGGCGCCCCAAACTTGGACCGCGCCCCCCTCCCTAAATGAAATTCTAGATCGGCCACTAAAGCCTATAGTTTTGTTGTGATGGGGCTCAAGGACTCGGTCCTTTCGTGCCCCTTTTCCAGACCCGGGTTCGCGCACTGACCCTGGCTGCGGTCCTCCACTGACACGCGTACGACGCGGTGTCCGTCGGGACTAGGCTGCTCGAGCGTACGACGCACGACAGCCTACAGACTCGCGTACGATGCAGAGCTGCTTGGGTTGGGACCGGCGTACGACGCACTTAATCCCTCTTAGGTGCCTAGTACAGAGGCAGACCCAAATGACTTGCGAATTGGAAGGCTTCCAGCCGCGATTTCGGTCGTACAACTCGGGAACAGCGCCGTCAGAGCAGTGGTAGTATCGATATTCTTTAATTGAATTTGTAGGACAATTCGGACACTTAATAGCAACCAACGCTGGCAAAGTCACCGGAGAGTCACGAAGACGACAGGAATGGGGTCTCACGGGGGTCCGAATAAATAGGTAGCAAACTAGGGGTTGAGGGCGCGGGATAAAGGCAGAAAAGGGGGCTTAGACATCAGCATGCGACACACATGAGCCGTACCAGCCAATCGCCGGGGCGCAGCACGGCAGACTGGGACTGGCAGCCAATCACGACCTACAGGGGCGGGGCGGCTAGGCTAACAAAATAAAGGGGCGGGGTCGCACGCAAAGAATGGGGGTTGAATAACAGACGAGGCTTAGGCAGAGAGGGGGGAGGTACGCACGCGCAGAAGTGAAGGGGGGTGAGTCAGAAAATATCTGAGGAGGGGGGGAGAGGCCGGCCAGACTGGCCCGGCGTAGAATAGTGCACTCAACTCAAGTTACAATAACACATTCATGACAGTTTTTTGTCACTACACAACAGAGGCCTATTACGTACGCTACATTGTTCATTCCCCTAGCAATTATAATGAGAAACCACCAGGTACACGTCCTTAGGCCATGTAGTAACCGTAGTGTTCAGTTGGCGTTTTTGCTCTCAGGCACAATGGGTAGGGATGTTTCGTCCGCTTGGCCTTCAGCTTCTTCTACCGGCTGGTTCGTACTTCGACAAAAAATGTTACGACGAATGGCCATAGCTGCTAGTGCGATCAGGGCTACTATGAGTAAAGTGCACATCAAACCAAAAACCCATTTAGGTAGAGTAATGGTGTTGCCTGCCGGTATCTGGTGTACAACAGATTGAGTTGGTTTCGGTGTAGTGAAGCTGTAGTAGGCTGTAGACCCCGGATCATCTGTGGTCTCTGATGGTCCAGCCATATCGCTATAGTTTCTCTGGCTGGATGCTGGCTGACCAACCAGTAGTGCCAGCATCAGCGCGGCAACGAACCAGTGCTGAATTAGGCAAAAAATGATATGAATATACACTTTGTAATTACTGCCACTGCAGTCAACTAAACAGCAATGAAAGCATTAACTCTGCTTTATCTGATTACACATTAGGCTCAAATTGCTTATTGAAAAGTTAAGAGTAGAGAGGTTTGATTTAAGTTTATCTACCTATCTCTGAGTGGGCGCCCCGTCTCATTGTTGTGTCGGAGTGAGTCGGAATAGGTTTGTCAGGTTTGACAGATAAAAGTGCATACGATTGTATATTTGAATCCGGCTCGTAGCCGTAAGAAAATGCGCAGTCTTGTTTTAGAGAAAGTAACAGAGTTAGTGAGCTGCAAGAGTCAAAATAAAATAGCTCGTATTCAATACCATAGACATCACACTCATGGTGGGTGCCCCTGTCTCTTGGTGCAGGGTGCCCCTGTCTCTTGGTGGGTGCCCCTGTCTCTTGGTGCAGGGTGCCCCTGTCTCTTGGTGGGTGCCCCTGTCTCTTGGTGCAGGGTGCCCCTGTCTCTTGGTGCAGGGTGCCCCTGTCTCTTGGTGGGCGCCCCTGTCTTTTGGTGGGTGCCCCTGTCTCTTGGTGGGTGCCCCTGTCTCTTGGTGGGCGCCCGTGTCTCTTGGTGGGCGCCCCTGTCTCTTGGTGCAGGGTGCCCCTGTCTCTTGGTGCAGGGTGCCCCTGTCTCTTGGTGCAGGGTGCCCCTGTCTCTTGGTGCAGGGTGCCCCTGTCGCTTGGTTGGCGCCCCTGTCTCTTGGTGGGCGCCCGTGTCTCTTGGTGGGCGCCCCTGTCTCTTGGTGGGTGCCCCTGTCTCTTGGTGGGTGCCCCTGTCTCTTGGTGGGCGCCCGTGTCTCTTGGTGGGCGCCCCTGTCTCTTGGTGGGCGCCCCTGTCTCTTAAGTGGGCGCCCCTGTCTCTTGGGTGGGCACCTTGTCTCTTGGTGGGCGCCCTGTCTCTTGGGTGGGCACCTTGTCTCTTGGTGGGCACCCCTGTCTCTTGGTGGGCGCCCCTGTCTCTTGGTGGGCGCCCCTGTCTCTTAAGTGGGCGCCCCTGTCTCTTGGGTGGGCACCTTGTCTCTTGGTGGGCGTCCCTGTCTCTTGGTGGGCGCCCCTGTCTCTTGGGTGAGCACCCCTGTCTCTTGGGTGGGCACCTTGTCTCTTGGTGGGTGCCCCTGTCTCTTGGTGGGTGCCCCTGTCTCTTGGTGGGCGCCCGTCTCTTGGTGGGCGCCCCTGTCTCTTCATGGGCGCCCCTGTCTCTTGGTGGGCGCCCCTGTCTCTTGGTGGGCGCCCTGTCTCTTGGGTGGGCACCTTGTCTCTTGGTGGGCACCCCTGTCTCTTGGTGGGCGCCCCTGTCTCTTGGTGGGCGCCCCTGTCTCTTGGGTGGGCACCTTGTCTCTTGGTGGGCGTCCCTGTCTCTTGGTGGGCGCCCCTGTCTCTTGGGTGAGCACCCCTGTCTCTTGGGTGGGCACCTTGTCTCTTGGTGGGTGCCCCTGTCTCTTGGTGGGTGCCCCTGTCTCTTGGTGGGCGCCCGTCTCTTGGTGGGCGCCCCTGTCTCTTCATGGGCGCCCCTGTCTCTTGGTGGGCGCCCCTGTCTCTTGGTGGGTGCCCCTGTCTCTTGGTGGGCGCCCGTGTCTCATGGTGCAGGGTACCCCTGTCTCATGGTGCAGGGTACCCCTGTCTCATGGATCAGGGTACCCCTGTATCATGGTGCAGGGTACCCCTGTCTCATGGATCAGGGTACCCCTGTATCACGGTGCAGGGTACCCCTGTCTCATGGTGCAGGGTACCCCTGTCTCATGGTGCAGGGTACCCCTGTCTCATGGTGAGCGCCCCTGTCTCATGGTGAGCGCCCCTGTCTCATGGTGGGCGCCCCTGTCTCTTGGTGGGCGCCCCTGTCTCTTTATGGATGCCCCTTTCTCTTTGTTACCTACTTAGCTGCTCTCTAAGTTAGGTAGTTTGGCTACAAGTTTACTTACGTGGTGGTGTCGTATGTTTTGCATTATTGTCCAAAAATTGTTAAAAAGCCGTTTTATCGTATAAAATATGATAAGTAAGTTCAGATTTAAAACGAAACTCATAGTCTTATAGAGTCCCTAATAACATACTGCATAACTCCTTCTGTGTTAGTTCCGTGTGCGTGTACGGTTTTTCATTGCTGAAGTGATGACAAGGGTAACAAGGTACTCGTACCAGTGTACCAGTGATATGCACTGGCTAAAATTAGAAAAATGTACAATATTGTTTAACTAGCGTAGTGTATGGAAAAAATGCTACGGTACAACACTGAGACATAACTCATAATAGACACACGATGCAGCGGATCTTGTACTAAAGAGCTAGAAAATATTATCTTATTGCTTTCAAATTTGATGCTTCGTTCCTTCTAATAGGATTCTTTGTTTATAAATTTAATTATAGCCATGTGACAGTACAACAACAGGCGTGAATACAGGCTTTCAGCTTAAGAAAAAAGCCAGGAAAAGGGGGGGGCGGCTAAACAAACCTCTTATTTAGGCAAAATGCAAAATTCAACAAAGTCAAGTGAGCACTTTACCGTACGAGCTACGTCTAAAACGAGTCAACGGTGTACGTTAGAGACAAGTGGAACGTTTCCAGTTGTCACCTGCGTGAGATGGGCTGCTTTTTTAAGCACTCTTGAGTCTGATCTTTTAACTACAAATATGGTCTGACTCTGAAGCCTCATTGCGGGTATTGCTTTGAGTTAAACCACTCGACACAGGCTCAAGTAGCAGTTCAGATTCAATAATCAGATTGCGCACTTTCTCCTCCAGCCATCGAGGCACGTCGCCGAACATCCTGGAGCTTTTGATGCGAAACAGCCGAAGCAGCTCCAGATTTCTGCAGTTCGCTGAAGCCACCACCAGCTCCTGCTCATCCGCATCCTCCCTGTGCGCCACATCCTGGATCCAGTGTTGAGCACTGGAGTCTCCTGATCCTATCAGCTCGAAGCGGAGTGCCCAAAGCAGAGCGTCAAAATTTAAAAAGAAATAATTGTCGTAGTTTTTCAATTCGAGTGGAAAATACATTTCGACGATTGGTTTGCTAATTTTCAGTTGAATATTTTGCCGCTTGTCAAATCGAAAGCAGAACTTCCACGCGGAGTCTCGGCTCCTCAGGTGCCGCCACACCAAGTCCGCAGTCGCCTCACTCGCCGACCTCTCAGCGGGCCAGTCGATGCCTCTGCTCGCGCTGAACGGCCTGCAGTCGCTCACGACTTTCGCTGCAGCCTCTCGGTTGCCGAACTTCAGGCAGTTCAGCGCTCTGAGGGACTCTCTCGCCGAGCGGGCGCAGTCTGGCAGCTTGCCGATCAGCTCCGAGAGACGCTGTCGGGACTCTGAGCTTCGGTCTCCGTCTGAAACTCGAAGCAGCGACTCTCTCACGACGCTGTAAATCTCGTGGTACTCGCACACCTTCGCTGCTGACACTGGAGCTTGGTAGTCTATCATTGGCAAGATGAGAAACGGGTGGAAGTGGAATCGGCCCGAGTCGGTGACGGGTCGCAGGTTGTGCTCGAACTCCAGCAGCAGCTCAGGCAGCCTATCGATCGCCTTTCTCACCGCATCGGCTGCCTCAGTCAACGCTCGAGTCACCTTCTCAGCCGATGAGGTGTCCACGCCTCTCAGGTACACAGCGGAATCGTCAAGGAAGAAGTGGTCCATGATCCTGGCGTCAGGTCTGTCTGATCTGCAGTCGCTCTCAAGCATCTGCAGCGAGCGTCTGGTGAGACTCATGAGATTCCGAGGGTCGTTCCACTGATCAGCCGGTGTCTCCTCGAGCATTCTTAGCAAGATTGTTTTTGCGTGATAGGACCTGAAGCCGTTGTGTCGGACGGCCTTCTTCAGCAGCTGCTTGAGCGTGACGAACAGCTGGCCCTGCAGAGTGCTGAGACTCCGCAGCAACCGCCTCTCCAGGAAGCTGGTGCTCACTCGGAGCTGCTGGCCTCCTTTTCCGGGAGGAGCTGCGTGCACCACGTGACAGGGCGATGAGGCAGAGGTGAGATCCTGCTCTAGCAATCGCAAAACGGACTGGGGGATGTTTGAGTCAGAGACTCGGTTCCCAAGCAGCGGCGCGATGGGCGGGTAGCGGCAGAGGCGGTGGGCGTCAACTTTATCCACGGCAGGTCGCACAGGCGAACCTCGAAATCGGACTGCTGGCCTCGATGCTGCGGGTTTGCAATACTTTGTAATTTTGTTTCTATGTACTCTTTAGAGTGGAGAGATATTTTCCCACTTGAAATTTGGATTTAATTCCCCCCAGCTGGCCACAGCTAACTTGTAAATGACGGATGATATGAAAATCGACTGTTTGACTTGGCTTTATACGGTGAGTTCAGCACTAACCAGGTTAACGAGCTACGGTCTGCAATGCTCTATAGCTGCAATCCCTGACTGACAAGCCGACCCAGAGGTGCACACTTCGAAAGCATTCAAGGCAGGCCCTGCGTTTGTTGGGCTATCTGGACTTTGGCAACCGACCCATGACTCTGACTTTTGAGTAGGCCATGTTGATTACGGGTGATCTTGGTAAGTGTCCCAGTGCTTCTGGCTACGGCTCTGATTTTGGTTGGCTCTTGGATTTGGTGTCTACGGCTCTCACATTAGCCACCTCTGCTTTTCTTGGTTAGCCTGGGGCGTAGACAGGATTTCTGCTTGGGTGGACATACGTCTCAGGGGGCGCTAAGCCTGCTGGAAAGGGGCGCCAAGCTGGACGGCAAGGTCACCCAGCTGCATCCGGGACGGACCTGTGTCCCCTGCTGCGAAGTCAAGCAAGTAATTAAAGTGTCCGACTTTATGTTGAATCGCTCATAGGTTCTCACCGTAGCCTTGTGTCATGATGTGTCCGTTATTATACTCCACTTTCTGATCATCAGCTACAGGGCACTCGCACAGATTCTTGAGATGGATGTCATGTCCTTGGATGATGCGCAGCACATCAATATCAGACTCGATGCCAGTCCTGCCATCCAAACTGCTCAGGCTGTTGCCCCAGCCGTCGGTGAAACTGCCAACCACGAAAAACGCAGAGTCGTTATGCCTCTTCCTCAGGATATCCTGCAGTACATCGGCAGCAGCGCTCTGCAAGGCGGCTCTGGAGTGCACGAAGCCCGATCGTCTTAGCGCTGAATTCAGCCGCAGACTGAGCACTGCATCATTGCTTGGAGCAGCTTTGAAACAAAAAAAGAAATTGAAACGCTCAAAAGAGTTGAAAATTGAAACGCTCAAGATTTTTTACAGGAAGGCTAATTAATCTGCTCACCTTTTGTCTTTTGCAACTGTGAGCATGACCGTGCGTCACCTCTTATGGTTCGGTCCAAGACTTCAGCTGCTCGAGCGCTGCCGAACTCCCGAGCCCGATTCAATGCCAGCTGAAGTTCGTGCAGGGAGCGGTCAAGAGGGGCGCATTTAAGAAGAACCTCAAGCACTCCATGGTGGTCATTCTGGGCTGCAATATACAGAGGCGATCTGTCATTGTTACTTTTTTGATTGACATCTGCTTGCGCATTGATGAGTGCATCAACAATCTGATAGTGGCCTTTTTGCGATGCAATGTAAACCGGTGAGCAGCCATTAACAGCCTCCCGAAGGTTGACATCGGCCTGTGCTTTGATAAGAGATTTTACAACTCTATAGTGACCATTTTCCGAAGCAATGTACAGTGGCGACTGACCAGTCTGTCTCCGCAGATCGACATCTGCTCCTCCTTTGATGAGTAATTTAACCACCTGCCGCTGCCCGTTCTGGCATGCGATGTACAGTGGTGACTGGCCCGTATTGCGAAGAAGATCAACGCTTGCTTGAGCTGCGATTAGGGACTTAACCAGATGGTGATGACCATTTCGCGATGCAACGTAGATTGGCGATTCCCCGCTTATTCGTTGAAGGTCGACGTTAGCTCCTGCTTCGATGAGACGTTCGACAACTTGACAATGACCATACTGCGATCCGATGTACAGTGGCGAAGAGCCGGTGACTTTCTCTTGAAGATTGACATCAGCTCCGAATGTGATAAGCAAACTGACGATTGACTGATGACCATTCTGCGACGCTGTCCACAGTGGTGACTCTCCGTTGTCGTTTCGGAAATTGACGCAAGCTCCACAATGTAGAAGCGATCTGACCTGTTCGAGATGACCATCACAGGATGCAGTGAAAAGAGCTTTGCCTTCAGCTTCCATCTACATCATAGTACGAACTAGAGTACTGAAAAATGTCTCTCTGTACAACTAATACTGCTTGAGCATGCTGACTGAACAGCTCTAATGAGTTGCGTACTAAAGCTTCAGTAATGATGTACTGATGTGTGTAAGCAAGAAAAAGACATTAACTCTTCTGCACAGTTCTCGTTTTATAAGATGCTACTTTTTCTGCTTCAATGTACGGTGCGGACGTACAGTGCGTTTCCCTTACTTGTCTACTGTACAGCTAAGCATCCCCGTACTCTCTACACTTTAATTCCCGCTCTGGATAGAAATCCTCGCTGTAGCCCTAATACAGCTTTTGCCCCCGGTCAGTTCAAAGAAGGAACTTGCTTAGAAATTAAGTTAAAGCATGATTCTGCATGATTCTGCATGATTCTGCATGATTCTGCATGATTCTGCATGATTCTGCAGGATTCTGCATGATTCTGCAGGATTCTGCATGATTCTGCATGATTCTACATGATTCTGCAGGATTCTGCATGATTCTGCAGGATTCTGCATGATTCTGCATGATTCTGCATAATTCTGCAGGATTCTGCATGATTCTGCAGGATTCTGCATGATTCTGCATGATTCTACATGATTCTGCAGGATTCTGCATGATTCTGCATGATTCTGCATGATTCTGCAGGATTCTGCATGATTCTGCATGATTCTGCATGATTCTACATGATTCTGCATGATTCTGCTTGATTCTACATGATTCTGCATGATTCTGCAGGATTCTACATGATTCTGCATGATTCTGCAGGATTCTGCATGATTCTGCAGGATTCTGCATGATTCTGCATGATTCTGCATGATTCTACATGATTCTGCATGATTCTGCATGATTCTTAATAAATCGTCATGATTCTGAATGATTCTGCATGATTCTTAATAAATCGTCATGATTCTGAATGATTGATTCTGCATGATTCTTAATAAATCGTCATGATTCTGCATGATTCTTAATAAATCGTCATGATTCTGAATGATTCTGCATGATTCTTAATAAATCGTCATGATTCTGAATGATTGATTCTGCATGATTCTTAATAAATCGTCATGATTCTGCATGATTCTTAATAAATCGTCATGATTCTGAATGATTCTGCATGATTCTTAATAAATCGTCATGATTCTGCATGATTCTTAATAAATCGTCATGATTCTGAATGATTGATTCTGCATGATTCTGTAACCATGGTATGCAACAGGACTCAGTTTTGGAATGTTGGAAAGCACTTTTGCTTCTTCTTCTTACTGTTAGTAGGCTATGTAGTGGCATTTTAAACGTTGAAAACCTATAACTTCTGTACCATTTCGGATAATGAATTAGATTTCTAATAAAATATATCTAACCCTCTATCTTTCAATCTGATATGGCAGTGATAGGGAATCATAAGGTAGTAGATGTCAAAATTGAAACGCTGCGAACTCTCCGGGAAATCTCGTCAGCTTGAGTAGGGCATTATGATGTTCTTATTGTCACCAAGCGAGTAACGCTCAACTCCATGGTGCCCTGCTTAGTATTGTATGTGGCGCGCGCCACGGCAATGCCTTGCATTTGCTGCTGCGACACGGGTGCTCGGTAACTGGTGGTAGCGACAGTGCGCACACTGCTCGGTCTGTAGGACTGAGTTGTTGGTTGAGCTGAATTGCTGGGTTGCCTTGACACTCTGTAATTTTTGCAGCAAGGACAACAACAAAGACCGCAGCAGATCAGCAGTCCGATTAAGACGTGGCCTAACACTCCGAATATAATGATGTAGCCTATAACTTGGCCAGATCCTGATGCGGAGTCGGAATTATTCCTGGCTGTAGTGAGCCTCGTCTTGGCGGATTTGGCCGTCGTTGTCACCGAACTACTAGAACTGGGAGCTGTCACGAACTTGAAATTCTCAAGTTGTTTTTCCGAATTTCGAGGATGCATCGTCGTAGCAGCCTGTTGTGACTTTGAGACGCTTATTGGCTGTCCTGTTGACGGACAGCTGAGCATCATCAGAACAAGTATTAGGCACGCGACTGTTCGGCTCTGAAGTGTACAAGTTGATATAGCTTAAACTTTCCTTCAAAGGTTTTCTACGAGCGTATGAAGCTATAGATGTTTCCTATTCTTCTCATACGAAGTGAGGTTTATAAGATCTAAAGGGCTGTAGCCTTAGTAGTGGTTCGAGCGTCGGACTCACTGAAACAATTTACGTCCTTGAGCAAGACACTTAACTGATCTGCATTGCTGCTTCAGTTCACCCAGCTGTAAAATGGGTGCCAGCATTATAGCTGGGGTAATTGAGAGTGTGTGTGGCGACTCCCCCCCCAGCATTTGCACTGAACAGCCGTACGCAGCCTTCAGATGCGGCGTGCAATAGCTGCGGTGGAACTGTATGAATTTAGCTCTACTGTCAAGGATATAACATTAGCTTACTAAGGAATAAACTATGACTAACAATGACATGCGGAAGTGCGAGAAGTGTGCCAAAAAACTCACATTTATTAATTGAAGCATCGTACGAGCTGGGCACCTGTAGAGTGTAAGAATTACAGACAATCAAATGTTTGTTTTCAGTGTTTATAAATACCGCAAGCTGCTTTTTCAAGCAAAATTGGCAATCAACACGCACAGAGGTGCAATACCTGATAAAGCTGAGCCGTTCGAACCAGGACTCTCTGCATGGGCCCGTTTCCTATAAAAGACATTGAATCAAAATATTTTGCAGGGCATACACTGTGTTATCTATACATAGGGCTTGCTTCACAACTCGTAAACGCGGATGCTATGGTTGAGTTACTGGTAAGAACTGTACACCAATGTGCAGTCTTTTTAGGACCGCGTTTCTCGGTTTCGCTTTCTTAGATATCAACCCTTTCGTGCAGATAGATTAACTGTGTGGGATACTCGTAGAATAAAAGTTACTACGTCGCACGCAGTTAGAGCTGGGTTTTTAGGCAGATTTGACGCAAAAAACGCAAATTATACTACTATCTGAAAATGAAGTAAGTAGTATATGAAAACGATATCCTAAGCGTGATATGCGTATATGTATTCGTATATGTACATTAATCCATGTACTCATGTATGTACATTAATTCCATGTACATTAATCCCTATCTATCCCAAATTGTCCATGTCTATACCCAATTCTATATGTACACAGTACATACATGTGCATTAATCTACATGTACAATGTCATCCCCAGACGGCCCACGTGCGCCCCAAGATTACATGTACAACTCGAAACCCTACTACATGTACAGTTGTACAATCTCATCCAAATGAGTCAACTAATTGTACAGCTCACATCGTAATGTATATTTCCAATGTACATTCTCAGAGACAGATTTGAATAATACTGGTCGGAGTCTATATGTACATCGATAGCCTCTGTACTCATATCCGCTACATAAAATTAGGTATGTACATTTTCACCCTCGGAGAATGTAGGAAAGCTGTCTCTTGCCAACTTTGAAATCAGCATTTGGACAAATTAGCGGTTAAAATTATGGTTTTTGGGATGAAACTACTAAGTTTGATCAATTCGCATTTCGCATTTTAACGTTTATAAAACTGTGAAAATTGGCCTTTATTAAACGAAAGAATGAGAAATTCTAAGAATTAGCTTTAAAAAACCATGGCTTTAGTGGAAATTGGACTGGCTCGGGTAATCCGTGTGCGGCTATAATTCCTGCTCAAAGCTGTCTCAGAGTTCCAGAAGTAGCATTTGTGATAATTTTGTGTTAAAATTGAGGTTTTTAGTGATGAAACTACTGATTTTGATCAATAAAGTCTGCATTTTAACGTAAAAATGCATAAAAACGGTGAAAATTTGTATTTTCTTATGAATAAAATGCGCATTTCTAGCAATTTAGGCTTCAATAGCCATGTCTTTGGATGATTTTGGGCTAGCTTGTGTAGTATGTTCGTGGGGTTCATTCCTGCTTAAAAGCTGTCTAAGGTCAAGTTGAAAGCGACATTTGGACAAATTAGCTGTTGAAAGTATGGTTTCTAGTGATGAAACTACTGATTTTGATCAATAAAGTCTGCATTTTAACGTAAAAAATGCATAAAAACTGTGAAAAATTGTATTTTCTTATGAAAAAATGTGCTTTTCTAGTCATTCAGCTTTCAAAATAACCAAATTTCTTGTTTGAAATTCCAACTTTACTTTGTGTGGAGAGGTCAGTGCATGATTAATTCCTGCTTCTAACAGATTAAACCGTCTCAAAGACCCAGTCTGAAAGCTTGAAGTGAGAAGGCAGGGGAGGTGGAGAGGCAGAATTGAATAGCCTCACGTATTTAAATTTGTGGACTTCACTACTTCTAGTAAACGCAAGGGTGACTTATACTATTTACAAAGTTTAGATCAAGTAAATCAGAATTGCATGCGGTGGAGACACTGATTCATAGGCTGTGTACATTTACAAATGCAGCTGGGGTTTGTCAATGCAGGTAGAGGTTGGAGGACTCGGATTTGCTCAGATTCGCGAGTTGATGTGTGCATTAAAAGTTGGTTTCTTGCTATCTGGGGCGGCATGGATGACGTAATCGGAGAAGAGAGGGGTTTTGCTGAATGAATTTTAATATAGGGTCTGTGCTGTGGAAAGATCTGTCTGTACACTGAAAATGGAGAGAGGGTCGAAATTCCTAGGCATTTAGAAGGGGGACAGAGAGAACAGGGCGAGTGTTAAAATTTAGCTCGATTTTGCTATGGGGTCTGCGCTGTGAAGACGAGTCTGGTGAATATCGGAGGGGTGGCTGTTTTCGAACAGGGTTGAATTTGACTATGGTCCGAGCTAAAGGGTGATTCAGCATTCAGTTTAGGAGCTTCGAGGGGATGGTTTACTGTAATTAAAGCGCGACGAAGCGTCTTGTATCATACCCACCGTCAATAGAAATATAAAGCACTGCTTCAACACAGTCCTGCATTTGGGGTCTGACTTGGGGAGAGGCTTGGATGACGCAACCTCCACCCCATCGCTTGGCGAGAGTTTGTACAGGCCCGCCTCTATATGAAAGTATGTGTATTTTATAAGTGATTTCGAATAAATTATCAGCATATTCAAACCTACATTCTCCGAGGGTGAAAATGTACATACCTAATTTTATGTAGCGGATATGAGTATAGAGGCTATCGATGTACATATAGGCTCCGACCAGTATTATTCAAATCTGTCTCTGAGAATGTACATTGGAAATATACATTACGATGTGAGCTGTACAATTAGTTGACTCATTTGGATGAGATTGTACAACTGTACATGTAGTAGGGTTTCGAGTTGTACATGTAATCTTGGGGCGCACGTGGGCCGTCTGGGGATGACATTGTACATGTAGATTAATGCACATGTATGTACTGTGTACATATAGAATTGGGTATAGACATGGACAATTTGGGATAGATAGGGATTAATGTACATGGAATTAATGTACATACATGAGTACATGGATTAATGTACATATACGAATACATATACGCATATCACGCTTAGGATATCGTTTTCATATACTACTTACTTCATTTTCAGATAATAGTATAATTTGCGTTTTTTGCGTCAAATCTGCCTAAAAACCCAGCTCTAACTGCGTGCTACGTAGTAAAGTTGCGTTTTGCATTGAAGTCGATCGAGTTGCAAACTGAAGTGGAAAAATATAAAAGCTTTTATTTTTTGTAGGAGACACCTTTTGTAGCAGAATACCCATAAAAAAGGGTATTCCTTGAATTAGCTGGTTGAGTTTTCATACAGCATTGGAGCATCCTGATTCTAAACATCCTTGTTCTGGCATGTCATATTTAATGTCGTTTAATGAAATTTTAGACCTCAAAAGGTATAGAGCTACAGGTATACCTTGACAAATTAAAATTCTTGCACTAAATGTTACATTTTAGACGTACGTAAGACGACTTTCTGAAAATACTTTTTAAACACTGCATAGTAAACATCTGATTTGGATCTGGATGAAAACGCCCTGGATTTGCAACTACTGGCAGCAGTTGGAGTTGGAGTTCAGCAGTCCGCGGACTGCTCCGGCTCCGACCAAACCGATGAGCTTCTATACGGCGATTCATGAGAATCCGGAAGACACCCGGCCGCCTGGGGATATGAATGACTGATTATGCGGGGAGGAAGGTGGCAAAGTGCCACTGGACTGGTCTGGGGTTGCTTGGGTGTTAGGGTTGCGTGGGCTATTGTTGGTTATTGCTTAAGTATATGCGCGTGCGCTGACTAGCGGTTGCTGAAGTTTTCTCCTGATATTCTACATGGAAATTACTTAACTAGTAGAGTTTGCGTGAGGTATTACGAGAGCTACCGCGTATTCATTCAAGTCTAATCGCCTAATGTGGTTTGTCTTAGTGGGGATGATGATGATCAGGGAAGGCTGAGAGGGTTGGTAATGAATAATCACACCTAAAACGACGTACCCTGAAGTTCTTAAGTCGTCAATGAATGCAGAACGGTACACGTCGATAGTTGTCAAGACCGCAAATTACTGTCGAAATGAAAGTTGGGTCTTTGTCAACCACCCAATAAGAATCGTTATAAACCAGGCTGTATCGATGAAAACCAGCAAACTGCGCCCTTATACTCGTAGTTAATGCATTGAAACGCGTGCTTTTGATGTTAAAATGCCAAATGCGAACAATTAACGGTCAGTTACGTGTAAAACAAAACTATGAAACTTAACGATAGCATTGTAAAAACACTATGAATAACGTCAGTTAACTTGGCTACAAGTCCAGTACAGCCTCTGGAGGTTCAGGTGGTTCCGGAAAGACCAGCGGCTGATTTGTATCATTCGCTCTAGGATACAATCGGGGCTTTTGATCACGTCGATGCAGCACGAATATGGCAACAGCGGCTATAGTAACACAGTAGTAACAAATATTAACGAAATCAGGTTCTCTCCTGTATAGCAGGAGTCCTCTGTATAGGAACTTGGAAATTCGAATGAACCATCTGGAACTCTGTATGGACTTGATAAAGTTTTATACTCATCGAGACTTTTACAGAAGCAATTCGCCTCCCATGGTTGACACTGCCACAGCGGGGAGGTCTCAACCGTTCTCAAGAAGGCTTCAACATCAAACATAGTCGCTGGCTTTGACAAATCGGTAAACTTGCAGTCTGAACAGGTGCAACTTTTCCGATCGGTTTCCAACCAGGCCGAAATCCTCACGCTGCATTGGTGTTGGGATTGTGTTGCTATTACCCTCTTGTGCATTGATTTCTTCTGCTCAGTCAGTGGGATAAAGCAGGCAGGCTAAGCAGATAAGCAGAGTGAAAATAAGTAGATGCCTCAGTTCCGTGTTGCGCAGTTTCATTTCTAAGGCTCTGAAGATTTCAAAAATACATGAAGCTTTTTTATAAGCGATTAAATCTGTTTTGTACACCTAAGATTTGCTCAGGTATCCAAGCTTATAGGGAATACATGTAGCTTTATTGCAAACAGATCATGTGGCTGAGGTCATATGTGAGTCATTTGGAATCGCTCAGATGTTATAAGAGTCACGGGGAATCGCACAGATGCTATAAGAGTCACGGGGAATCGCACAGATGCTATAAGAGTCACGGGGAATTGCACAGATGCTATAAGAGTCACGGAGAATCGCTCAGATGCTATAAGAGTCACGGGGAATTGCACAGATGCTATAAGAGTCACGGAGAATCGTTCACATGCTATAAGAGTCATGGGGAATCGCTCAGATATTATAGGAGTCAACGAGGAATCGCTCACATGCTATAAGAGTCACGGAGAATCGCTCACATGCTATAAGAGTCACGGAGAATCGCTCGCATGCTATAAGAGTCACGGAGAATCGCTCACATGCTATAAGAGTCTCGGAGAATCGCTCACATGCTATAAGAGTCACGGAGAATCGCTCAGATGCTATAAGAGTCATGGGGAATTGCACAGATGCTATAAGAGTCATGGGGAATCGCTCGCATGCTATAAGAGTCACGGAGAATCGCTCAGATGCTATAAGAGTCATGGGGAATTGCACAGATGCTATAAGAGTCATGGGGAATCGCTCGCATGCTATAAGAGTCACGGAGAATCGCTCAGATGCTATAAGAGTCATGGGGAATTGCACAGATGCTATAAGAGTCATGGGGAATCGCTCGCATGCTATAAGAGTCTCGGAGAATCGCTCAGATATTATAAGAGTCAACGGGGAATCGCTCAGATGCTATAAGAGTCATTGGGAATCGCTCGCATGCTATAAGAGTCACGGAGAATCGCTCAGATGCTATAAGAGTCATGGGGAATCGCTCGCATGCTATAAGAGTCATTGGGAATCGCTCGCATGCTATAAGAGTCATGGGGAATCGCTCGCATGCTATAAGTCATGGGGAATCGCTCAGATGCTATAAGAGTCTCGGGGAATCGCTCAGATGCTATAAGAGTCAAGGGGAATCGCTCAGATGCTATAAGAGTCACGGGGAATCGCTCGCATGCTAATAAGAGTCACGGAGAATCGCTCAGATGCTATAAGAGTCATGGGGAATTGCACAGATGCTATAAGAGTCATGGGGAATCGCTCGCATGCTATAAGAGTCTCGGAGAATCGCTCAGATATTATAAGAGTCAACGGGGAATCGCTCAGATGCTATAAGAGTCATTGGGAATCGCTCGCATGCTATAAGAGTCACGGAGAATCGCTCAGATGCTATAAGAGTCATGGGGAATCGCTCGCATGCTATAAGAGTCATTGGGAATCGCTCGCATGCTATAAGAGTCATTGGGAATCGCTCGCATGCTATAAGAGTCATGGGGAATCGCTCGCATGCTATAAGTCACGGGGAATCGCTCGCATGCTAATAAGAGTCAACGGGGAATCGCTCAGATGCTTCGTGAATTAGAGACAGTAAGAATCATTCGGTATATTTACTCACCGCCGATGTACAGTGACAGCTAAAAACGATCGCATTCGCTCTCTGAGAATTGTCTAACTTAATTTTGCTTGATATTCGTTTTCTACATGCGCACAAGCGCAAAAGCAGAAGCAGACTGGGCAGAAGAGATATCGCACAAGCCCTATTTTCATAGGCAAACTATATGCTACATGTACAGTATTGTACACACGTAGATAATAGGTTTGAAAACCGTCAGTACACCCGCCGCGCACTGTACGCGTGCACTCGCACACAGGGCGGATTTAGAGGGGGGAGCGAGGGGGCCGCCCCCCCCCCCCAGAAACAGCTTGATGAACCATATTGCGCTCCCCACAAACCTTAAGTTTGCGCCCTTTAAACTTTATTTTTCGCCCCCTACACAGATTGCGCCCGCCCCTAAGCTTAAAATTTGGCGCCCCTCATATTTATGTTGGCGCCCCAAACTTGGACCGCCCCCCCTCCCCGAAAATCTACTTCTAGATCCGCCACTGCTCGCACATGTAACCATAATGATGTGCAAAATACCGCACGGCCGTCTACCGCATTATAATTAAGCACAAGGGTGTCAGTGGATGCACTGGGGTGTCAGTGGATGCATCAGGGGTGTCAGTGGATGCATCAGGGGTGTCAGTGGATACACTGGGGTGTCAGTGGATGCACTGGGGTGTCAGTGGATGCATCAGGGGTGTCAGTGGATACACTGGGGTGTCAGTGGATGCATCAGGGGTGTCAGTGGATGCACTGGGGTGTCAGTGGATACACTGGGGTGTCAGTGGATGCACTGGGGTGTCAGTGGATGCATCAGGGGTGTCAGTGGATACACTGGGGTGTCAGTGGAGGCATCAGGGGTGTCAGTGGATACACTGGGGTGTCAGTGGATGCACTGGGGTGTCAGTGGATGCACTGGGGTGTCAGTGGATGCACTGGGGTGTCAGTGGATGCATCAGGGGTGTCAGTGGATACACTGGGGTGTCAGTGGATGCATCAGGGGTGTCAGTGGATGCATCAGGGGTGTCAGTGGATGCATCAGGGGTGTCAGTGGATGCATCAGGGGTGTCAGTGGAGATATCAGGGGTGTCAGTGGATGCATCGGGGTGTCAGTGGATGCATCAGGGGTGTCAGTGGATGCACTGGGGTGTCAGTGGATACACTGGGGTGTCAGTGGATGCACTGGGGTGTCAGTGGATGCACTGGGGTGTCAGTGGATGCATCAGGGGTGTCAGTGGATACACTGGGGTGTCAGTGGACGCATCAGGGGTGTCAGTGGATGCACTGGGGTGTCAGTGGATGCATCAGGGGTGTCAGTGGAGGCATCAGGGGTGTCAGTGGAGACATCAGGGGTGTCAG